>VVAS01059536.1:0-17111 GCA_015103295.1 Ptychochromis oligacanthus
ACTGGTTCTTATATAGCGCTTTATCAGCTCTGTTTTGAGCCCTCAAAGCGCTTTTATGATCTACCCACAAGCCTCATTCACCCATTCACACACATTCTTACAGGTACTTTTTTCTACACGTAAGTGCTTTCTATCCAACATTCACACACATTCACACTCCGATGAACGCATCGGGAGCAACTCGGGGTTCAGTATCTTGCCCAAGGATACTTTGGCATGCCGACCGGAGCAGACTGGAATAGCCAGGAATCGAACCACCAACCTTCCGATTAGTAGATGACCTGCTCTACCTCCTGAGCCACAGCCACCCCTAACAGTAGACTCTTTAAACAGAACTTTGTTGTGATAGTAAAATAGAAACCATGCTGTATACAAAATGATAAAATGCTTCTCATTTAACACTTAAAAAGAAAACCACTGAAAACCACTGTTTTTCCTAAAATGTCAGACTACGTTTTTAATTTTAACACTTCCACTTCTGTATTTGTCATATTCCACCCCCACACTAACCGGCACAGCAGGTGGTGCAGGTACTCTGCCATAACGTGAGAACTGGGATCCAGGTACACAACGGACCACAGCGTGCATGCCCCCACTGCATGGGACATCACTCCTGGGCAGGGACAGCAGGGCCTGACACTGTGACAGAGATGTTTCCACGCCCTGACACTGTACCTTCTCCACCCAGTAAGCCTTCTTACTGATCTGTGTCCTCAGCCTGAATAATTGGAGGAAGCAGTGCAGTGACAAGACAAGATTTGTGATATGAAACATTATTTTGTACAAATGTTTTGTAAGATTTTGTACACAAATTATATGCTGTAAAAAGCAGATGCTGATTTTACCTGGAGGAAGGATCAGCTAGCTTGGAATCCCACAGTTTCCTAAAAGACAAAGAACATTATAGTCTGAAGTTTTCAGAGTTACGACTGTGCATCTTTACATCGAGTAGACTAAACAACCTTCTGTCCAGCACACTCCTACAGTCTGCTCCTGTGCTTCTCTCTCCCAATCTCCTTTCTTCCCTTTTCAATCATTCTCTTGTTTCTTTCTTGAAATCCCCGGTTTTCCATGCTGTCTAACAAACATTAAATAAACTAGCTGAAACTATAAATATGAAGGAGGCACAACATCCTGGAAAGGGGGTCTGTGCCTTTCATTAAACTTATCCATCACGTCAGAAAGACAGAAAAAGGGCGATTTACAATAACGGATAACAAAGCTCCCCTTTTCTTTCTTTCTTCCCTCTAAAACCATCCCCTTCTTGTCATGTCTTTTTTAGAGCTTTCATGGGTATTTCTGTTTTAATGTTTGCCTATATGTCTAGTGTGGATGTCTGGTTTGAGGAGTCCATGTGGAAAAAAAAACTAAACCTATGAATAACCCACTATACATTAATGCCTGTGGGAATCCTTATTGAAGTCCGCCAACTTCAACAGGTTTTCTAAACCGTGTCAAGTTTTATGGGTATCACCTTAAAGTAGAATCCAAAAAG
Source organism: Ptychochromis oligacanthus (assembly GCA_015103295.1). Taxonomy (NCBI): domain Eukaryota; kingdom Metazoa; phylum Chordata; class Actinopteri; order Cichliformes; family Cichlidae; genus Ptychochromis; species Ptychochromis oligacanthus. The sequence goes on from VVAS01059536.1 coordinate 1,496, forward strand.
GAAATATTGTGTATGTCCAAAATGAGTCCCCGTAAGTCTGGACACAGACACATACATTAGTGCTGACCACTTGTATTAGCCAGTGTGACCACAGACAGGTGCAGTGTGACTGACGCCCTTCATGAATGTGCCTGAACTGAATGAGTCACAACACCAAGTATAGCCACGAGGAGTTTACTCTAAAACCAGATTCGTGATGCAATTAAATATTCGGCAAATTGAAAGGGGAGATGTTTCCTCTCCAGGAGAACCTCAGTATCCTGCTATTCCATGGGTTTTCCTGCACAGTATTAGGGGAAAAATGTCTTTGATGCTAGAAAAGCTCATAATGAAAAAGAATAGGAATTCTGAGCCAGAAAACTACTGTGTGGAACATTTGCACCACAAGTCATTTACAATCTAACAAAAGGCATACTGTGGAGGGAAAACTGTGTATATTTAAACTCTTTTACAGTAAAAGACATTTTCCATGCTCAGATAAGCATACACTGTTGCATATTTTTATTTTCTGATTTCCGCTGCAGTCCTGTGGTTTAGAAATGTAATTTAGTCTGCAAGTCTGGTCATTACTGCTGGCCTTCTTTGCTGATAAAACCTTCTTACAAACAACAGAAATGAGATGAAAACATAAAAGATACAAATCCAGATTCTCTCTGGGTTATAGCTGCACTGGAAATAAAAAACTGATATGGCATTTTTGGCATTATTCAGCAGTTAAGGAAACAATATTTTTGACTTCAAGTTGTGTTTCTGTCCAACATGCAATGTACCAATATGCAGTGTTTACTTGGTTTTAGTACTAAGGTGATGTCTGATTTATCAGCTAGTTGCTATTTGTGTCTGTCTCGTGTTTGTGCTGAACAGGTACGTACAATTTTTCAGAGCTTGTTTTTGTTAAAATAGCTGCTTGCTGCAGCTGAAAACAAGTCTGATAAAAGCAGAAAAAGCACACTGTAAGGTAAAAATGGTAAAACCAAAACATCCTCAGACTGAAATGGCAGAATAGGTCGATTGTCACGTGTTTGCAGAAATAAAATATATGATTATTTCCAACAGCAGCACCTGCAAGTAAGTATAAAGGCCAATAAAATCTATATCTGGAGCTGGAGGATGGGATTGTGGTGTGAATCAAATGCAAGATATTTAATCAGGAGACCTGAGATCCGACACTGTGTTTCCTGTTTATTTATTTGCAGTTACTATTTGGTTAGGTTTGGGCACCTAAACTACTTGGTTGGGTTAGCTAGGATTGAAAGGTTTAGTAAACAAACAACAGTTAAAATAACCACATCTTAGAAATAAAACTTCTTGCCCCAGATTTAAGTTAAGCTTGTAGTAAAATGTCCAAACTCTGTGAAAAGTTTGGACATTTTACATGCCCTTGGGTGACCTACATAAACAGTGGCTGCTGACCGCCTTCAAAAATTGACCACTATTGTCGGTTTTGTGGTCAGGCAGAACACCTTCCACCTTTCATTGTGAGCAAACATTATTATGTACAGTATGTAAATATATTTCTTGATTGTATATGGGGATGTACTTTTTACTTTCTGTTTTAAAAATCTGCATTCTTCTTTGACACTAAATAGAGGGAAATAAAAATATGTATGTTTACTATTACTGTTCATTTGCTATATTTTCTATAAGATAAAACATTGGAGTTAGTTCTCTTTATGTCCCCCAGTTTCCTTTTTTTGCAACACTGTTCTGTTCTTCCACGTTTCCTTCATGCTTTAGTTCCTTCATCCAGTTTTCTCCTCTCTCTTATAAAAAAACAAAACAAAACAAAACAGAAAAAAAAAACTCCTTCCTTAATCCCTGCCCTCTTCTCTAACCTTCCATTACCCCTCCCAGAGAACACAATGAATCAAGAACTGACAAATCCATAACTTTTGCGTACATTTTTAGTGGATATATGCATGTATAAACTGTACGCATTTGTTTGTGTTTATCTCCTTGTGTGTGCTTGTGTAAGCCTATCTGTGTACGTCTGCACCATATAAAATGTTTCATAACTCAGTGGTAAATCAAAATGAGTGCGACAGACTATATGGGGGTGTTGGTTCATGGTTTGCAGGAGGCGGGGGTGAGAGTACTCCCCATATAATTGCCTGCTCTGCTTGGCAGTGTCTGCTTTGCGGTCGAGCAGTAGCATGTTGGTTCACACACACCAGACATGGAAATATGCACGTACATATCAACTTTCCCAGCCTCTGTAAAAGCAAAGATCTTTAAAAGTCGTTAAAACTCCACTGTTGTTCCGTGTTTCCCAGACACGGAACGAGTGATGTAAGAATGAAGTCTCCATGAACTGGGCAACTTTAAAGAGAATCTCTTAACTTCACAGGAAGAGGAAATGCACGTTCTTTTCAGATAGGTTTCAGTTATCCTACTGAGAGGCTAGAAGCATGGCGCTTGATGCTCTTCGTCAGGTTGGAAACAGGTTGGAACTGAGTTAAGGCTTTAATGGGAGATAACTGAACCACAGCAACATGCCTCAACACAGTAAAGAGGTTCTGATTACTGCATTGCTGAAGTCTTTTACCCAGGAGAAGACTTTCTCACTTCTTTGCTGTTTTCTTTCTTTTTTTTTTAATGAAACTCTGACCACACAGAGGCGCTAACTATCAGGAAAACTGAGATAACATGTTATTATACTGCATGAATGCAAAGCTGCCTGACTGGATCAATAGGCTCACTGAAGAGAGCAGGTTGCCACACTGACTCCACAACAGCCCCTCAAGAGTCCCATCAACCTTCATGGAAAAAGTTCAAAGGGGTCATAATGATGTACTTTCCATGAAAAGCGGGTTTTAGTATAATTGCCTCAAAGGCATTAAACGTGGTCTTTTAACAAACTGGAACTGAGGATGGGAGAAAAAAGGAGCAGGGGGTGAAAGTAAATTAGAAGAACCGAAGAAGTTATTGTCAGCCTCAAAGAGAGTTTGGATGTTAGAAAACAAGGGAGCTGGAAAATGGATTTAGCACTTGCCTTTTGTAAGCACAGCAAAGTGGGGGAGTCTTTAAACATCTGTAAAAATGTGCTGAGCAACTTAACAGGCAGAGACAAAGGCAGTTGCACTAAAAAAAACAACCACATGGCAAGAGAGGGAAGTGCTGACACAGCAAAGGGTGTGCAGCAGGTTCAGCTGAGAGAATATTCTAGATTAGAGGATCTCTTAGACCATAATTACAGCTGTTCAAGTGGACACCAACCCCAAAAAAAGACTAGTCACAGACCACTGCCAGCATAGTGTGTAGCACCAGAAAGAGGCGATGTGACTGTTGTCATGTGTGGATGAGTGTTAACAAGAGCTTTAAATCCTGACCTGATGGTGGTGCACACTAAAAATCAAGGGATCCTTATTTTTATTCCAAGCAAATGCCATGGTAATCCACCCATGGCTACTAAGACATATAACTGAAATAAACACAAAAATGTTGACTTAGAAGAAAAGTCGAGTAACCCCCAGATAGGCTTTAACAGGACAACTGTACTGACTACTTTTAACCTCTGTGGAAAAGGAATGCTTTTACAAAATGTCTTGGGAATCTATTTATGTTCTGAATTATTTTAGTCTGGACCAAAGTGACCAAGCAGCACCGCCATTCCTATAGGCCTATTCTGCTAGCATAGCTAAAAACAGGCTACTGCCACTAAAGGGGTATAACACATCAACTTCTCCCTCATTTTAAGGACAGTCGTCTACAAAATATCTGTGAACACAGATGCTATAGCTCAACCTGATGCCACTTGTTAGTTACAAAAAAAACCTGCTACCCCCTCAACTGTTTACTGTTGGACAAAAATGTCTGCTTTATTCATCTCCCACGTAGCTGGGTGGAGGTTGACAAAAACAAACAACATTCATGGCCTGGTTCAATCTTTACACAAGCTGCTGGTTGGGTTCTTGGCACAGACATGAGATGTTTCTCCAAGACTACTTTGAGGTGTCTTCTAGTGTTGTTGTCCAGATTAGCATTTTTTTGTGGAACCAGACTTGTTTATGTTTTGACTGTTTTTTTTTTCTCTCCTATTTTGACTTAAAAGGGTTCCAAACTTCACGAAACGTGCCTAGTTACGTAAAAAGTGAAGACAAACTTATGAAGCTCTGGAGATAAGTCACAGAAAAAGAAAGAAGTTCATTGTTAGACTGTTGCAACAGTAGTGAACAGGGCAGCTAAGGTGAAGAAGCCTGTATCCTGCTGCTGAGCAGAGCAGAGCAGGACACAAGGGGTAATTATTGGCGACATGGAGAGAAGAGACAGATGGTGCAGGGCTGACCAGCGGTCAGTACAGTTGTCCTGTTAGCCAAGACGTAAAAAGACCTCTGTGGGCAGACAGACGGGCACACAGAGGGTTGTGTTTGCATGTGCACAAGTGTGTGTGTATGCTGTTTGTATGTTTGTGTGTGCACGTGGATTTTGGACAACGTTTATGTGGAGGTCTGTGTGTGTGGAGGGCTGGATGTTTTAGCATATGTAAGTGAGGTATTGGGTTTTTGGTAGCCTAAGTGTGTAAAGGCTTTGAAGGTTTCTGTAGGTGTGTCAGTGGGTATTTACAGCTAAAGTTAGATGGACTGCTTGATTTATGGGGATCACACTTCAACACTTTAGCCTGGTATTATTTGCAGAGCAAAGGATTTGTGTTTAAGGGTCAATTAAATGGTTCTGAAAACACGTAACAAAAAACTGAAATCCTTTCACTTCTCCTAGTCACTGTTGTAGTGATAATGAATTTCTATTTGAGAGTTTATTTCATCAGTCTTTCCAAAAAAAGATGAGACATGTTTTAGTATTTTTTCCTCTCTCTATGTTTATTTAAAGGTGCAGTTGTGTGGAGATTACATGTTTTCCCTGTGCCTGTGTGGATTTTCTCTGGGTGCGCTGATTTCCTCCCACAGTCAAAACATATGCATGCTAGGTTAACTAGGTTAGGTTAATGTGAGGCTACATAGTTGTCTGTCTCTGTGTTAGCCCTGTCCAGAGAGAACCCCACCTGGACATGGCTGGAACGAGGATGGGAGAAAAAAGGAGCAGGGGTGAAAGTAAAACTAATGTCAGCTAAGATAGGCTCCAAAACCTCCAAAACCCCTGCTACTCTAGTTACAGAAGAAAGTATATGAATGAAAATGTATTCCCTGACTAGTGATTTTAAAAAAAAATTTACACAACAGTAAAGAAGTGATAATGAATCTCCTAAAAGTCAGCAAGTATGAGATTTTAGTTTTTGTAAACATGCCACCTGGCATTAGAAAATGCTGCTGCACCCAGTTTTCACTGGTAGATCGTTAATTATATGAGATTAGAAACCATGTAAGGGAGGTTTCATTTAAAGACACACAACATGATGATGATGGTAATCTTGTTGTCTGGATCTGACATTAATAACATACTTTCTAGGAGTATTTTAAAGGTCTGAGCTGAGGCCCATTCAGCCAGTGGGGCAGACAGGCCTGGTGGACAGCCAGGCTCGGCTAATACCACTATGGACCTGTCGTGCCAAGTGTGGTTATACTAATGACAGCGGTTGTGGTTAACCTCTACTACAGGGGGGCTGGAATAGCAATCCAGGCATGGGGCTGCCTAATGTGTGGAGGGATGTGTTAGTCCACCGCGCTTTTCCATCCCTTTCACTCACGCGTACACACACATATCAGTTTCTGTCTCTTTTTACACCTCTGTTACTGTGCCTTGTCCACTCTCACATAGTTACCGGTAGGCGTTTTGGTCAAACGCTTCTGCTGCAGGGAATCCTAACATGCCACAGACGACACGGCTGCTGCTCATGTCCCATCCACGGTTACACACATGACGCCACCTCCCAGCATGCTTCACTTCCAGCACTCCCTCTGTCACCAGACCCCTGTTAGTGCTAGACAACACTGGCCGTAGACGTGCCTCCTCTAAGTGAACACTCTCAGAGCCCTGTCAAAAGGAAAACTTTTTTAAAGACAGAGAAAAGGACTGATTTATCCCAAATAAAGAGCTGTTATCTTTTTAGCTTTGCACCAACAGTGCATTGAGATTGTGACACATTGTCACACTGTTTAAATAAACATAAGCAGATAGCATGTAATCAAGACAAGAATAACATGAAGAGATTCCTATGCTTTGTCTCTAATCATCACACTCTCTAATCATCCACATTAAATACTGTCGGCCGCAGCAAGGAAAGTAAGAGAGACGACAGAGTTTGTTTTAAGGTGTTGGGCTATGTGTCATTGTGATTACAAAATGGTCAAGAAGTGTAAACTTGGCAAGTTGAAAAGAAAAAAAGCCAAACAGAAGGGATAAATAGCCGAGTTTCCTCTTATCTAAAGTTTTTACTTCAGAGGAAGAGCTATTAGTGGTTAAACTAAACTTTAGGCCCTGGTAGTGCAAAGGACTGGATCTGGGGAAGGTCTGGTTTTAGGTTTGTCTCTAATTATACATGTCCATTGGCCTGTGGCTCCACAAATTACATTTCTGTATAAGTCTGTCTAAAACTAGATTGGGTCACTTCTTTGGTGTGCGCTAGAGGTTTTGTGTGTCTGTCTCTGTGTGTGCATGTGTGTGTGTTTACCTGTGTGTAGTGTGCACCATTCTCCTCTCCTATGTCTGGATAAAGCGGGTCTGGTTCAACATGGTTCCCACTGAACTGCTGATGCCTGTCTCTCCTCCTCTCTGACTGGGAATGAGGCCGATACTGGGACTGCCTGTTCACCCTCTCCTCTTCCTGTCGTCTCCCTGCCTGTGGACTGGTCCTCGCTGTTTCCTCTCTTTGACTGTTACCTTCGCCATTTGCCAGACGTGAAAGTAACTGGTGCCCTTGTGGAACAGGTGGGCTGACGTGCTGACTGTCTCTTGAACCACCTCGATTCCGTCGCAAGATCTGAATCTCATGGCCATTTTCCTGCGGGGAGATGTTGCTGCGACGGGAAGAGGTTGGGTTGCGATGGAGGGCAATCTCGTGGCCTCTTTGAGAGATAGACGAGATGTGTGGTGGGCCTGCAGGTGGAGCTGGAGGTGACACAGACTGTCTTGGTGACTGGTTTCTCTGTCTTTGCTGGCTTGACTGGTGCATTGAAGATGAAGGAGTATCTTCTAAAGAGACAGCAGGGAAGCCAGGTCTCCTGTCTGAGCTGCAAATGACCCCTAGATCCTCAGCATGGGAACAGTCATTGACTCCCCAACCATTGGAATGACAATCTGCAATAGAGCCCTCTATGCCCCTGCAGCGCACATTGTCTAACCAGATCATACCTAACACAAGAAAGTGTGGTAAGTCATTGAATCAAGAGAAATCAATAATTAGTGATTAGTATTTAAAACTTCACATTCTTGGCAGGAAATACCTTGTCCTTGGCCAAATTTGGCACTGTGTGCCCAGGTCAAGCTGCGCTGGAAGCCCAGCTGTCGGCATATCACATTGGCCAGGTTAAGATCTACCTCGTCATCACACACCGTGCCCCATGCTCCATTGTAGAACACCTCCACACGTCCCTCATTTGCATTGCGCCGGCCTACACCTGCAAGACGTAATATCACCTCCTGTGCATACAACGGAGGGGGGCAGAGCAGAAGCAGGACGAGGAACAGGGACAGGGAGCTGAGCCACAGCATCCTAGGGAGTGGGATAGGCAAATGAAGAGTGAAAAAGGGCTGATGGAAACTGTGTGACATTAGCTGAAAAGAAGTAAAACAGAGAAGATGCTTGCAGCCCCCAAATAAATGTGCACATGTTACCAAAAAAAAACCCCAAATCACACAAAGGCATGGAACTCACATTCCATAGTCTAACGAAACATATAATTAGAAACTTCTTCTGTGACCCTGATGGAGCATTCCACAGTAAAATGAAAGATTGATAGATGTTTTTATCCCCTAAAAATAATCAGAGTCATTTAAAGTACAGTCAGAGGCTTGAGAAACAGCCTGAACCAGTCAGGGCACAGGGAGTAATAACGAAAGCTAAAAGTAGCCTCTCCATCCAGCCAACGGAAACTCTGGCTTTCCACAAACCCTCAAGCTTAGCTGCATGTATTAGGCCAACAGACACAAAAGCAAATAAACACTATCATAAAAATGTTCTCACACATAAATAAAGCAGCAGGTCTCCATCTGTAAGAGATATTTTAGTTAATGAGCAATCATTGCAACCTCTAAAACTACAAATAAGAAGCAATCTGTGGAAGAGGAGATCTAGAGGATCAAAGAGACACTTTATGTAGTTTTTATATATGTAGGAGTTATTCAAATTTCCTTTGCTTATGGATAGCAGGCCCTCATACATACAACAGCACAAATTTGTGCAAGTGAAAGCTATAACTCTAACCCTAACGTTACCCTTTTTTTTACACCTCTAATGAAGTGAAAGAAGACGTGAGTGTGGATGACTCCAGGTAGCTACATGGATGAAATCTTCAGTTATGGAGAAAAAACCACATTGAGGCAAAAATGAAAAACTGAAGTAGAAGGTGAAGAGAAGAAAAGAAAATGATGAAGAAAAAAAGACCCTTACCTATCTGTTGATCTCAGCCTTGAGGCACTGGGGGAAAGAAAGGAGAGAGCACTGGGGTAGTGAGTTTGGTCCTGCTCTCTCTAGTCTCTTCTTTCCCTCCCTCTCTCTTCTTCTGTCACTCCCTCAGGTCTGCTATCCATCCCTCCCATTTTATTCATTTAGGCACTTTTTTTCCCCTTCTTCTGGTCACGTTTCTCCTTTCCATCACATACTGCTCATCAAGAAACTCTGGAAAAGGGAAACTGACCATGGAAATCTGTGGAAACACAAACAGAACAAAGACTTTTTTTTCTCTCCTAGTTTACAAAATACAAAGATTTTGCATCCCATTGTGAATTTGTCAGCATATGCTATACACTGCAGCAGGTGGGTGAACTCTCAAACTAACCTCCTGGTTGGTCTGGTCACATGGTTAGATGCACTGGACACGTGAGTTTGAATTACAAAAGACCATGATTTTATAAGAATCCCCCCTTCCCCACCATTCCCAGACAAAGACTTATTCCAGTCAATGGATAGTTGTTTTATTGTGTGTCAGATCTTACCCACTTCTCATTCTCAGTCTCATTACAACCTTTAATTTAAAAAAAAAGAAGTCATTTTTCCCTCTGATGTCTGAAGCTCTGTGAGTTTTTTTATTCCACACAATGATAAAAATCACATGTTCACACACACACACACACACACACACAACCCTGGCACCGTGCCGTGCCCACAGTTAGTGGTGGCATAAAATAAATACTGTGCTCTGCAGTACGAATGAAACTGCATGTCTGAACTCTTTGCATGAAGTTGAGTTTCATAACATCCTCAGTCGTGGCACCTCCTCACGTGAAGAAAGTTATCTCTAAGAATAGAGACAATTGTAATTTCATAAGAAGAGCAGATAGTCCCAAAGAGGCTTTAGTGTTTTAACACTTATGAACCTATAACCTAAAATCTTTGCATTAAATATGTAATAATCCACAGTGACTGTTTTAATTTGTAGAAATGGTGAATGTCTCTATGAATTAATCAGCTCTTTCTGGTTTGTGTAGGTTGTGTATTAATTCCCATTTTTGCTAAAATAATTTACAAATTTTTGTATTATGTAGGTTTGAGTGCAGAGAGAAAACACGAACAATTTGTTTTAAATAAATCAGAATCTTTAAAACATATTTCATATAAATATCAGTGGTATCATATATCCGGTAGCAGAGCCCAACATTTTTGATATAATCTTTCTAAAGTTGATTATTTTTAACTGTTCATAAATTTAAATGGAATACTATAAAAACAGTAGCTACTTGTATCTTGAATCTTGGGTATGTATATGTTTACGTTGTAGTCTTCCTTGTGTTCCTGCCCAAGAACTGCTGATGGAAATTAGTTAGCAGCTAAATCTGGTCTTATGAATGTTTGTGCGCATTCCCTGATAAATAAAGAAGATAAATAAAAACTGAACTGTGTATAACTCCAGATCTGAGGGTATGTGTGAAGTGGGTGGCCACAATTTAATCTGTGGTGGGCATGGCCGGCCATGACCACCCTTTGGCTTCGCCCCTGCGTAAATCACAAATGCAAGACTCACTGAAACTTTTTAATGTGTGAGTCATTTTTATTTTTAGATGTCACCCCAGGCTTTCCTGCTGCCTTTGCAGCAGAAGCCAGGTGAAGAAATGTGACAAGATGGGATATAATAAAAGTCAAGAGCTCTCTCTAGTGGAGGAAATCATTACTCAAAACATGGCTCCAAACATGGCAAAACTTTATATTATGATTTTTCTGTAACTCATATTATTTGTGCTGTAAATTGAAAAATATGAGAGAAAGCAGCAATAATAAGCCTTGAAATAAGAGCACAATAAAAATGTGATTATGCTTTCTAGCTAGCTAATGTGTGACATTTTTGGGAGTGTTCATTTGGTCATGCATAGTGCTGTAGTTTGGTAATATGACAGGAAATATTGTGTCAAGAGAAAAGATATTTATTTAAAAGCAGCCTGTAAAAAAAGCCATCATGACGAGTTGGTACAAGCCGGACCCACTAACACAAGATGAATGGCTTAAAATAGTGAGTGAAATATGATTCTCAAAAAAACTAAGAGAACACTTAAATCACGCATCAGCTCTTATTTAGTTATGATTGTTCAAGTGGATGAATTATGTTGTTTTACAGTGACTTTTATTTGAATGTATGGAACTTTTTAAAGTTTTAACCGTGACCAAATATTTGGTATATTTTTTTGTATATGTTCACAAAGCAGGAAATGCTACCAAAAATGGGATTTAAATGTGTAACTGAGAGATTTTAATATTTGCTGGCACTTATAATTAGATTTACAACCACATCAACTGTAGTACATGAAGATGTGGAGCACTGTAAACCTGTTGTTCATCCTCTGCAGTAAGTTATTTATAAAAGCAAATAGCTCTGGTTAAATATAGTTATCCTTTTATTGTTATATCACGATAATCAACATCAATATTTAGCTCTACCATTCCTATGCCTGATTAGATATCAGAGATTACATATACTAACATTCAAATATGTAAAGTATAAAGATTATACTGTTATCTTCTGTTTACAGTTTCTCTGAGGTATGTCACCAGTACAGCAGGGCTGATCCGTGTGTCTGGATATGAGGGGAGAGATCTTAATGTTTCTTGCTCCTATGAAGAGGGATTTCAGTCTTTTGAGAAGTACCTGTGCTAGAACAGCTGTGGCTACAGCGATGCTCTTATTAAGACGACAACCCCAAAAAAGAACAAATACTCCATCTATGATGACAAAAAGGCTTGAATCTTCACTGTGACCATCACTGATTTGCAGAAAATGGATGCAGGGAAATACTGCTGTGGCGTGTCCTTATTTGGAAATGACATCTATACTGAAGTCAAGGTGGATGTTAGGCCAGGTAAATAAAATATTAAATTATATAAATAAATACTATAGTTTGTGAGTGCAGCTGGATTTTTCACTCTTTCCTGGCATTGATTAAGCTCCTAAAATCCACCTCTGTTCATTATAATTGCATATTTACAAGTTTTTGTCATGAAAATAATTACTTTATGGCTTACACTGGCTTAGATGTAACTCTACACTTTTCCCTCTTAGGCCTAGGGCCTGAGCTGCTTGCTGACACCCACGCTCCCTGTGCATCTATGAGACCCACTTCCTCACAAGATCTCTTCCTACATTTCCACAGCACATAGAACACTTTGGAAAAGGGAAATGATTTAAAATTACTTCACTTCCCTCTACTCCATGTGTCATGATGAAACAGATGTGTTTCTTTCATCATGACACATGGAGGGAAGCAGAGGACACACACACAGATACAAGGTTCCACTTTTTGTTTGTGTGAAACTCCATGCCCGATTCCTTTCCATGGCTTTCCTTATAGTTTAGCTTGTGACAGTTTGTGTTGTTGTTTATCTTACTGACAGACAGCTGCTGTAACAGTGTGACCAAAATCCAAAGTTATAAAGAAGTTTCAGTGTCCATCAGTTGTCCATATGAGTCTGAGTACCAGAACAACCTGAAGTACATCTGCAGAGGAAACCAGCCCTCCACATGTCTGCAGCAGTCACTGATCACATCTGACAATGAGGAAAATGGACGATTCAGACTTAATGATGACCAAGTGTCAAGAAAATTTACAGTGAACATTACCAGTCCGAGCCGAAAGGATTCTGGTTTGTACCTTTGTGGTGTCCAAAGAAACAGTGGGCTGGATATTTTCTCTGCTGTTGAGCTTGAAGTCAAAGGTGAGAGGTCATAGTCATATCTCATACTATATAATAAACTGTTCCCTGTATGTAAATCTTCCCTAAAGGAGCTTACTTTTAGTTAAAGCTTTGTTTCTACTCTTATGAAAGCTAATGTACAATGTATTTATTATATCAGATAAAAGGAAGAAAAATAAATGTTGCTGCAAAGTAAAAAAAATTAAGTGTGATCTTCTGTTCTCCTGAATTGCTCTTTTTTCTTTTGGGTTAAAGGCACATAATAGTGAAGTTAATCCTCATGCATTCAGAGTTTTCATGTTAATTTGTGTATATAAAATAGGAATGTACTATGCACATTTGGGACATTAACACAGTGAGGCAATGTGCTCATTTAACTATTAATGGAACAAGGAACACAAGGTACCGAGTTCTGGTCAGTCTAGCCATTTGGTGCTATGTCTGCTGTTTAAAAAGACTCCAATATCTGATATGTGGGGATTATGATACTACTGCACAAATTTCATTCTCTTATATGCTTTTCCTGCAGCAATTCACATTCTTGTTTACATTCTGCCTGTACCTCTGGCTATAATGCTGATACCAACAGTGGCTTGGATCAAGGTTTATAAATGCAACAAAGTGAGAGGTAAAACATGCATACACACATAAACAAATACATACATTCACCCGCACACAAAAATGCTGCAATTCGGTGTTTTCTGTGTTGCTCCAGGAGCTGACATCGGCATGGACAGAATCACGATGAACACTGAAGAAGCAGGAGAAGTAAAGGTACACAAGACCATATTACAAGCCTCTAGAAGGGTGCAATGTTTACTGCAAGCACATCATACTGATGATTTTGCTTGATTTGTGAGTGGGGCTGGAAATGTTAATTTTGCACTCATGGTGGCACTAGTGTGATCAGATGTGTGATCATCAAAATAAAAAAAAAAAATTAAATGGTACATACTCATATGCCCAGCATGTCCTTAGCAAGTTAGCATGTTTACATTACTCTTTAGATTGGAGCACTAATGTTCTCATCACTACCTCACATAGCTTCTAACATTTCTGTAGACTCCTGTTTACTCAATGTGGGCTAAAGGGTTGGAGAGATAAATTCAGTAACTGACATCATGCAAAATCTTTGAATTGTGTTGCTCATGAGCCAAAAATGTAGTTATAATCAAGGAACCTCCCATGGATGAATGCAAAAGTGCTTGATTTAGAAGAATATGCCATATGTATCCATCTTATTGTGACCTCTGAATTTCAGCATTATTGTAATTGTTCCTTCTTATGTTTTCTTTTTATTTTAGATTTATGAAAACCAAGTTATTGAGGTGGATTCAAATTTGGATTCCTCTGAGCAGCAGAACAACTTGCACATCTACGACAATGAGGGTGATGATCATGTGTATGCTGATATTCCTGAGGTAGAAGATATCTACTGTAATTATTATGAATACAAATAAAACAGAGCCAAAACAAACTGAACAGTTACACAAAACTGTGATCAAATATGTGGTCATATTAATCCCTTGATTACTGATTTCAAAATATCATGATGTTTATCTGTCATATCCATATCTTAGAAGTGCCTATCCACATACAACTGTGATCTAATCTTACTGTCCACTTAAAAACAAGTTTTGATTTGTTGTTTAACCTGTTTTCTTTCAGCTGTACATCTGTTATATATGGCTTGTAGTTATGGGTTTCTCTTTGATATACCAGTTTTTACCAACTGTACTCTTAAATAGCTTTGGATGAGTCCCATATTGTCAATCTTTCTGCATAAGTGAATGAATAAAGAAAAATATGGGTATGAAAATGAACTGAAATGCAGTATTTTCTCAAGTAGTAGGTTTCAGGCCTTCATATACACATGATGTCTCACTAATTGTAGCAACACACAAAAGCATCCAAACAAACACTCCAAAATGTTGAACCCTTCAGTATCCTGACAGTGCTGAGATGGTTGGGTATCGTTTACGGTGAGTCAGACACTTTTCCCTCTCAATGAACAGTGAGTGGGTTTTGCAGTTTATGTCTTTCTCCAGCGCCATGCGTGACTCCTCCAGGTGAGACAGGGACTCTCTTGCTTTGCTGAGTTCCTGGTGCAGCGATGCCAGAGTGGCATCAATCTGCTTCACCTCCCCTTCCAAGCTACAGACACAAGTAACAAATGAGGACACTGAGAAAGAAAAAGAAGAAGTTTGTTGTTTGCGTATGCATACCTGAGCTGGGGTTCATCCCTGCAGAGCTCCATGTTGGGTCTGAGGGAGCGAAGGTAAAGTCTGGACTGAGCTACTCTCAGTGGAGCCTCTTTATTGTAAATGGCCTGCTGCAGAGTCACAATGTTTTTCTCCTGGGCCCCAATTTGCTCCAAGATCTACACATGGGACCATACAATCAATCATCAGCCAGTAATCAATCACTTACTCTGTCTGTCAGTTTCCTTACCTGAGAGAGCTGCATATTCAGCTGGGTCTTGGCCTCAGTCAGCTCTACACAGCGCTGGTTGAAGGCTTGATCCACAATGGAGCACTGGACTCTCAGATCCTCAGTGGTGTCCTGCAGCACTCGCTCCACCAGCACTCTGACTCACACAAAAGGTTCACCATGTTTACACAGTCAGTTTTAGACTCTGCTGCAGCTTAAACACAGTATGAACTAGTGTGTGTTCTGACCTGAGACTGTTGGTCGCCTGTTCCTCCTGCATGGCCTTGAACAGGTTGTCCTGTGTAAACTTCGTCCATGATAGACGGTTTGACACCCTGCAACAAGTGCAAAGATTATCAGGACAGTTTCTCAGATTGTTAGATTTAT
Organism: Ptychochromis oligacanthus; assembly: GCA_015103295.1. NCBI lineage: Eukaryota > Metazoa > Chordata > Actinopteri > Cichliformes > Cichlidae > Ptychochromis > Ptychochromis oligacanthus. Next base: position 16,545 of record VVAS01059536.1, read on the forward strand.
GTAATGTCTCCACTCACTCATACTTACTGCTCCTGCATGGCAGCTGAGCTGGGATGGTGCTTCGTATCTGGACTCATGTTATTGTGTCTTCCACTGTAGTCATCAAAGTCGTAGGCCTGGTACTTATCAGACCAGTCCAACTCTAAAGTCTTCTTGGCTTCTCTATTCAACCTGATGCACAGACACACATGAAATAACAGTTTCTAAGCCAATGAAGATATTTCATAAGCGAGCTACATGTCATTCAGTTTGACTCCCAGTAAACAGAGTTTCAAACTCACTTGATTTGACTGACAACCTGAGCTGTAGTTCTCTTCAGAAGAGCCTGGATGCTCCTGATCAGGTCCACTTCCTACAAAACACACAGTCAGCCCCCTGATTAATATGTCACTACCCTCTGCTGGGGATGAGTTAATGTTTATTATTAAACATTTTATTCTGAGAATATTACTTTAAGAGCTAAAATCTGCTAGAGACAAAGGTGACTACCTCCTGTCCAAAAGCCATATACATTAATTTAAATGTCACTTAGGGCAAGGAAAAGCAGAAATTCTTACACTTGAGAAA
>VVAS01059540.1:3408-20475 GCA_015103295.1 Ptychochromis oligacanthus
TTTCTTATTGGTCTTTATTTTGTTTTTCATTTTTCTTTTCAGTTTATTTTAGTTTCCAGAATGGGTTTACTGGTTTCTGTTTAGTTTTTGTTGTTTAAGAAGGTTTCATTTTAGTTCAGTTCTTATCTTTAATGTTAGTTTTAGTATTTATATTGTTTTAAATATTTGTTGGGCACAAAATGCAAGAAGAACAGATGTCTCAATACAGGTGAGGTGTTTCAGGCATGTCCAACTGGGAGGAGACCCTGGAGAAATGTTAAATAAATGTAAATGTTAAACGGACTGGTTCTTATATAGCGCTTTTCTACTCTGAGCACTCAAAGCCCTTTATACTACAAGCCTTATTCAACCACATTCATACAAGCACTTTTTTTCTATACATAAGTGCTTTCTGTCTAACATTCACACACGTTCACACTTCGATGAACGCATCGGGAGCAACTCGGGGTTCAGTATCTTGCCCAAGGATACTTTGGCATGTAGACCGGAGCAGCCCGGGATCGAACCACCAACCTTCTGATTAGATGACCTGCTCTACCTCTTGAGCTACAGCCACCCCATGTCTCTCAGCCAGCTTGGGAACGCTCCCCATAGAAGAGCTGGAGGAGGTGGCTGATAAGAGGGAGGTCTGGGAGTCTCTCCTTAGACTGCTACCACCAACACCCAGACAAACAGCAGGGGAGGGTGAATAGGTTTTTATTTATTTCATTGAGTTCATTTTTTTCACACTTAAGTTTTGTTTTTTAGTTTCGGTAAAGATGAAAGAAAGGAACCAAACAGACCTGGTCAGTGTGATCTGGAAGGTTTGGTATCCTGCGATGAACGACGCGAGCCTCGTCAGACTCTGTTTCCCCGACCCTCCGACCCCGACCAGCAGGGCGTTCCCCTGTGGTGTCCTCAGGATGCGTGAGATCCTCATCAGGTGGATCATGGCGTCCTGCCATTGGACCACACACAGAGGGTCACTGACAGCAGATCCGTGTTTCACCGCTGAGTTAATAAACTTCTGATTATTTGACCACAACTCCAATATCAATGTGGTCGAGTGTGTCACAATTCAGCAAAAAGAGCAGAGCTTCATGTCTGAAGGTGCCGAGTATGTCAGACATGATCATCACCTTGAAGAAGACCAGGTCCATGGCTCCGCCTCTCACCGCCTCGTTGTACTGTTGCTGGAAAACCGACAGCCGCTCCGCCAGAACGTCCAGCGATGGGATCGGCTCGTACACCTGTCAATCATATCAGTGTTTACACTCATCATCAGGAAATTATTCAGTATAAGAAGCCATGAAGTACGAGTCCCTTTTTAGTGTTAAAGTACTTTATTCAACTTAAAAAAACACAAAGAATAAACAACAACAAAAAAAAGTTAAATAATTATAACACATCAGCAACAGATCGACCTTCGGAGCCTCCAGCTCAGTGTCCTCTGATTCGTCGCCTGTCGCCTCCGGGGCTTCACGCAGGAAGTCCACAAAGCAGCTGTCCCACTGAGCATGCTCAGTCAGAGCTCTCCCATGATCCTCCACTGTGATCTGAGTGAGCGGAGGATTGAATAAGTTAAAGGACATTTACTCACTTCTGCTTATGCGGCACTGACCCTGAAAAATATGAAATGACTTTAAAGAATAAAGACTTTAAAATGAGATCCTGGAGAAAGAAAAATGTTAGTGAGATGTCTCATGAGAGAAGTTCCTTCATCTTTTTTATTGTGTCTGCTCTCATTTCAGAGACGTTTATTGGATAAAATGTCATAAATTTTAATTCTGTGCTGAAATTCCTGTACACGTTTTAGACAGAAGGAGGCAGCGAAAGGCAACAAAAGGTGAGTTTTAATAATGAGAGCGACATGAAAACTCAAAAATCAAAACTGGAGTTCACAAAACATTCAAAAACAAAAAAGGAAGAAAGACACAGATATTAGATGCAGACAGGAAAACAGAAGAAACAAGAAAAACACAAAATGGACAAAAGAACAAACACACATGTTGCTGCTGATTTTATTCCTGTTTTATTTAATATAAACATGAATTATTTTGAACTGTGAATGATGCAAACCTACTCTGGTAGAGTCAAACAATATAAATGTGGAGCTACAAATGAACATATCATAATTATAATTTACTGTTGCATCCAGGAATGTTTAGACTCATTTACATAACTTGGGTAAAGAAGTCGTTATAAGACCCCTCTGCTTTGTCTGATGACCCTTTAGGGGGCCCAATCCCTAGATTGGAAACCACCAGCCCCACCTCCAACAGCTGTAACAGTAAAATGCTGCTAACACACTGATCTCTCAGTATAAAAAAATGGCAAAATATGAAATATATAATAGAACAGAGATATTTTATTACACAAATCATGGTCTTACTTTGATACTTTAAGTATATTTTACTGATAATATTTTTGTATTTTTACTTTAGAACTCTGGATGATGATTTTATTTTTTTTTAATTTTCAACCTGTAGCACTTCTAATGAAGTTAGACATCTGATTTTTTTTTTTTTCTATAATCATTTAGGATTAATGAAGCTGGCAGTTTTGAATCTATGTGAAACTTGAAGAAGTTCAATTTGAGGAAATTTGCTCACACTGGAAACAGATGTCTCCCTGAAATGTCCTTCTTTTGTTCAGATTTGTTTTATTTACGTATTTACTGAATTTTAAGGTTATTTTTTCCATCTTTCTCTGTCAAAAACAAACATGCCATGTTCTGTAAGCTATAAAAATAATAACTAATGATTAAAAAACCCCGCAGCTGACAGTAGAATAATAACAGTCAACCACTACAGCATAAAAACAGTGAGTGAATTAAAGCACACAAACCTTCTCCAGGATGCTGCTGAACGTTTGTCTGTCGCTGCTGTCGACGAATCGGTCGGCGATCGCTCTGCAACATTCATGACGGAAAAGAGCCGAGAGGAGCTCAGAGCTCTGACACACCTCCGACGTCACTGTGAGGATCCCCTGAAACACACACACACACACACACACACACAGATATATCTTGTCACCAACTAATACCACAACACAACAAACTGCTTCAAACTAACAAGATGCCTTGAAGTAAAACACAAATACTCCAAGATAACTTTATTTTATTACATCCAATTTTTTTTTTTTTTGACCACTTATCCTGTTCGAAGGGGGCGGAGCCTGTCTCAGCTTTCATCGGGTGAGAGGCGGGGTACACCCTGAACCACTCATGCTCACAATCACATCCACGGACAACTAAGAGTCACCAGTAACCCAACAGTTACATCTCAGTACGTTAACAAGTTAAAGTATTTACTAAAAACAGATGATCGCCAGTTTGATGATTTGCATGTTTTAGAAAAGTTTAAATATGTCCTGCTCTTTCTGATTTTAATCAGGTTATATTTAGTGACTAATTTTATGTCTAAAGATAAATCATGTTCGTATTGGTAGAACAGTATGTCAGGAGGGAAGTATATTTACGGACAAATGCTGTGAAAAATGTAGACCGTGTCTGAAAAAGACAAACCAAAGGAAAAAAGGAGGAACAAAACTTTTATTCAGGATTAAAAGGAGAAGAGAAAAAACAAAATGATGTGGGAGTGTTCTTTTCTACCTGCCAGATTCTGCTGAGGTCCCGCAGGTTGAAGATGTAGTGAAACTTTGCAGGAGATGGCAACATCTGAGGGAACAGGAGAGATGATTTCACTACAAACACCCGGAGGACAGATGGATTAAAACTAAAACAGTTATGATTACTGCAAACATGTACAACCTTAAAACTGAGGTCGCATCCCAGAAAATGTGACTGATGTGGAAATCTGTGTACAAAGTTAACGTGTTTTTCTGGGATTTATTAAAAGCGGGAACATTTCAAACTGTAATTATCTGTAGGATTTAATCCTCAAAATCACTAAATGAAGGCACCAACTGATCAGGAGTATAGATAAAATATAATATAAAGAAATTCCAAACTGAGTTTTATCTTAACCTGATTCAGCCAAAGCCCCTCCTGATGTCCTTCATCACATAAACAGATGAAAAAAGGAACACTGAGCTGATAAATGTCACTCTGTTATGTGCAGCATACAGAATAAATCTGCTCCTTCTACTTTAATGATTATCTGTCCTTTTAATTATTGTTTATTTTAATTATTGTTAATTAGGAATTAAATAAATTCTATTCTTTTATTCTGAAGGTCACAAACAGATCCGGAGTCTTGCTGTTGATTTCTTTTATATATCCCCTTCTTAAAAAATTTGAATAACCTTTCAAACTAAAAGAAAAATAATATCAAAGCAATAAACATCAAAACTAAAATGCACATGATAAATATAAAAACACATTTTGGTTAAAAGTAAAAAAAGAGCAGATACACCTGTCAAAGAAATAGAAAAAAGGAACAGAAGTATTTTAATATATATTTTATACCTCACCTTTGCCTTCACGGCCTGCCACACCCGCCTGGTGGTGGGGACGAGGGCGGCGGCGAGCTCACACACCCCGTGTGTGAAGCCTCTCTCCGGGCAGAAGTAACCCTGAGCCACGGTGCCAAAGATCTTATCAATGGAGGAGTTGGAGGGCAGCGTGCAGTTAAAGATGGAGAACTGCCTCTTCAGACGCTGAGGGATGTCGTTCCGACCGCCGCCGGGGTGGATCATGGCTGCCACCAGCTGGTAGAGGTCGTTACACGCATCGTTCAGTCAGTCACAGAGCAGATCTTCTAACATCGTCCAGATCCAACATCATTTATGATTTAGTTTTTCTCAAGGACTCCATTCACCAAACCAACAGGTTTCTATTCAGTTCTTTGATCAGTCTGACTGAAACACATCTGACTCTCCACTTTATTAGGTACACCTGTACCTGTAGTATTATTTCAGTATAACTGTAACATCACCCTTTGTTCACAGTATCCATCATCAACCTGTTGTAATGAGGAGCTCCATCCTCAGATCTGCTAATAATTAATAAGCAGACATCTGAGTCCAGCTTGCTGCACCACACTTCTCCTAAACCGAATCAGAAACTGATCAAATCAAATCAAATATCGGAAGAGTTAAAGCAAAAAAACAAACAAAAAACAGACTGATTTTATTCAGTCTGAAAGAAGCCAACCACACCCAAACTTCATGTGGACCCTGATACCTGAACATCCACCACAGTGATGAACTCTCCTGGACGATCCAGACTGTAGAAACCTCTCTGCTCCATCAGCTGACGCACAATCTCATTGGTTATCTGAGTGAGATGGGGGCGGGGACAAAGATATAAATAATCTGATTGGTTATATGCTTTAGGAGAGGTGAGAAAAAACTGAGCTTGTTCATGTTATTGGTTATTGTGATGTGAGGTGAAGGTGCACCTGAAAGTGCAGGCAGATTTAACACTTAACCTAAATTTGATCAAACATAACAGATGTCGTCTGTAACTCAGGAGCAGTTATTTTTATTCTGTTTTTCTCCCAATATCTATCAAAAAACATTCAAGAACCATGTGAAACTAAATTATGAAAGAGACAAAAAGGTAAACTGGCCAAAGTTTGACCAGTCAGAGAAGGTCTGAAGTCCACCTGGTCTCCCCATTCGTTGATCATGGGCATGTTGATGTCGTCTATGAAGACGGTCATTCTGCGTCCGGACGGCGGTCCATAGGTGGTGCCCATGCGTTTATCGATGTAGCTCTCGATGGTCCTCTGGAACATGCCCGGCAGTGTGGCCGAGGAGTAGTTCACTGTCTTACTGAGGTGGAGCTCTGGGTCGAGCTTTGCAGTGTGGCCCTGCAGGGGGAGGCAGAGAGCAAGCGGCATGCTGAGGACTGTGGTAACCTGCAGTTTTACTGTGCTGGTGAATGGTGTCACTGCACTCTTACTTTAATCATGACAGTCTTGGCGGTTCCCTGCTCTCCGATCAGCAGCACCGCCTTCCTCTGCTTCATGATGGTCTGCATCAGGAAGTCCGTCCTCACGTTGTCCACGTTGGGAACCAGGATGGATGAGTAGTCTGGGACATGGTCTTTGGGATAGACATACTCTGGGACCTTTATCATAATAATAATAATAATAATAATTATTATTATTATTATTATTTGCACAGAAGGTACACACAGTATGCTGACTTCATTTTCCAGGTTTAACACTCGGAAAAAAACATGAGCACACACCTTATTGGACCAGTGCTCCCACTGTCCTTGCTCGCTGATGGTGAATTCAAAGATGGTCTGGTCCTCCTGAGTGGGTGGCAGGTCCAGAGATGAGCCATGGCCCTGTGAAACAAAATAAAAAAAAACAGAAACCTTTCAAGTCAAGGTCATCTCAGAAGCCCAAAACAGATCCTTGGAGGTGGTGCCTCCATTGAATGGGCCTTAAAACGGATACAATATGTCTGTATCCATTAGACTTAAAAAACAGCACCAAGGACTGGGACAGGAGATGCTGTTAGGACTTCATATAACCACACTAAACCACAATAAGGCCTCTCCAGTGATCCCTGAAGACTGCAGCATTCATTAAAACCACATGAGGGCAGTGTTAGACTGAGCAATTAACATCCTACCTTTTGTTTTTCATCTTTTCTGAAAACTTAACCTTTATTGGTGAGGCAAAGGACAAAACAAACCTTTAGGAAGGCCTCCATCTTGGCTCTGTCATCCAGCTCCAGCAGGGCACCCAGAGACCACATGACAGCAAACACAAAGATTCGACCCCCACAGCCACCCTGTTTGTCCTCCACCGCTGGGAGCAAACCCTGAACGCACAAATGTGGAAAACAATCAAAGAAAAAGACAACAGGAACTTAAGGAGAAAAACTACAGTTTATAAAACAGGAAGAAACTACGTCTTAGTTTTAAAACTGAGACATCTTTTCCCCTTCCCCGACTTAAATTACTTTCATTCCTTAAAACGTCTCCACCAAAGGGGAAGTTGTAAAGAAAATGAGTATTTACTGTGTTTTACTGCTGTGTTGTACCTGCAGCAGGTCAATAGTCTGTCTGATGTACATACACTCCAGCACCTGCATCTTGGGAGACACAGCAGTGGAGACAAAGTCCAGCAAGTCCTGAAACAGAAAAATACAAAACTAACATTTTCTTTCCTGCTGTTTGTGTATTTTTTCACATCCAGCTCGAGTGATGCAGTCCTAATTTTGTTAAGCATTTCTTTAACCTCCAATAACTGATTTTTGGCCACAGGGTGGTGGAAACAATTTGTGAAGACCAAACTGACAAGAGTTTCAATGAACACAACACGAAATTCTAAAAACCTGCAGTTCCTCTAATGTCCAGCAGAGGCTCCAGCAGTGAGTCAGTCCCCGTAGACTCTCATGTTAAAACTTTACAGCAGAAATAAACATGTTTACAGCCTGATACAGAAACTGTTTACAGTTTTATTGTTTTAGTCTTGGAGGTTGCCGCTCAGTTGTGAACAGTTTATCTGTGTTTGCTTAGTTCACGTGAAGTTCTTTTATGGTTCATTGCTTTGCTGCTCCTTTGCTGCATGCTTTTGAGCCAGGTTATGACACATATTAAAATCATAAACAGCTACTGCAAATCTAATTTTCTCCTCATGGATCTCACTTGGTAGCAGCAGTCAAAGCAGCGTTTCAGGGCGTCGGCCTGCTGCTCTGGTAGTTTTTGTAACCAGGCCTGCAGAATGGGTCTCCAGCTGAGCACTGACGAGCTCATGAACACCATCCCGTTCCTGGACACGGTGGCCGGGGAGGCGTTGTCGATGTTGTGGGGTTCAAAGACAATCTGGAGGAAGAATGCAAAAGTCATGCCTTCACTTTAGCTACTCCATGCAATACTGTCTCCTGGTTTCTCCAACACCCCATAGTTCTGAATCATTATATTTATGGGCTCAGTCAAACTGCACAGCAATGGATTCTGGCTGACTCAAATAAGGGAAGCCCTACTTGTCGAGTTGTTTTGATATCACCTTGCAGCAGGGAGCCATGGGGATTCGATCGCCATTTGCCAGCGTCAGAGTTTTGTTGTCGTCTAAAACTGAGTTCAGGTTCTCAATCCAGATGGCGTCCACTGGACCATCCAGCACAATCCAGATGTATTCCCCCTGACACACACACACACACACACATACATATACAGTACATATGCACTTAACATCATAGATCTATGGAACATACAGAATGCCCATCAACCTTCTTGGCCTTCAGAGTTTTCCTCCACAGTGTGGAGAAGATGCCGTCCGTCCAGTCGTTGGTGGTGACATCCAGCGTGCCGAACATCTGCGAGGCCGTGATGGCTTTGGGGTTCATCCTCATCTCCCGATGGGGCGAGCCGCACTCAGACATGGCCTTCATCAGTGTGTGGATGCACGTCGTCTTCCCAGCGCCGCTCGGACCCAACGTCATCATACCTGCATGAGCACAGGGCAGCTCTTCTTTATATAATTTAAATATGAAATTAAAGCAGCATAGTTATAAGGCCTTTAATTTCATCATTTCCAATAAAGGACTATGATCTTGCACTAACATTTTAAAAAATAGTGACTATATTCTATCAAAGTTACATTCTTTTCAAAGTTAAAGATTTCTGAAGTAATAAGTGTATAATATGTATACTGTTTTACTTTTTAATGGCTTAATATATGCATATAGTGAATTAGTATGAGATTTGTTGAGTGTTCTTGTGGGATGAGCCAGAGACGCTGATTGTGTTGGCACTATAGACTGAGCCATTCTTGAATCCATACAATAACCTGAACTGAAAACCCTTTTTAAACTTCATTTGAGAATAAAGTCAGCAAGCAGTTTTTATTCTCATTAGACTGGTTATTCTAAGCATGTAGTTTAATTTCTGTGGTCACTAAACATATAATGTTGAGGCTAACTTCTCACTAATTTACATAGGAGCTTCAAAATAAGCCCCTGAATACCAAGATGGCTGCTGAGTGGCAAGACTAGATGGACTATTTAGGACTGCGTATTTGTGTAAGTATGTCATGAGCTTTATAAAGTGCTACACGGTTTTCCCCAGCTAGATAATATTATCTGTCTGTAGTGATGCGTACCATGTCGGACTCTCTGCGTCTCATAGAGCTGAACTAGTTTGAGGATCCAGGGGGGGTGAGGGATCAGACCGGCTTGCTGAGCCTGACTGAAGATGGACGACTCTAAGTCTGGATAACCTGCTTTATCCAGAACTACAGACGAGGACAAAGAGGAGGATAAAATAACACACAATAAGAGACCTGTCATGTACTCATTTGTGCTTTGTGACGTTAAAATGAAAGATACAAAAAGAAACCTGCAGAATAATAATACGATTAAGTGTTTGTCATCAGCTGAAGGATGTTCTGGGTCAAATGTGAGGTTAGTGTGTTTCATTGTTATGTGATATGAGAGATAAACTTACCAATGCCAGGAAACAGGTCATTGATCAGACTCATAAACAGAGGCTCATCCTCATCCACCTGCAGAAAGTCACAGAAAGAATCAGTGCTGCTGCTTTTAACACAAACCAGGGCTCCCCCAGTGCTTATTTCTAAAACATTCAGTAATGACAGCAATAAAAACTTTAACAACATGAAGTCCAATCTCTGCACACTGTAGATAACTAGCAAACACACCAGTTTGGAGAGGTTCATGTCCCTCAGGACTCTCATCACCACGGTCTTCTCTGGTTCTGACGGGTTAGACCTCTTCACAGCTCCCAGCGTCCTCAAAACTGACAAAATGTTCCTCAGACCAAAATCATAATGGACCTGATGGGAAGGCAAAAAATACAAATAATAATATGATTAAATGTGTAAGTAACATTTCGAAAAGAAGGACAAATAATAAAAAGTAAGACAAGAAAACCCTTCATCTAATGTCATAGCAGGAGTAGAAAGACTTTAAGGATTCCCTGACGATGGATTTGTAAGAACTGTGGAGAGACTGAAGATGTCATGTTTACAGCATCGGTGTCACTGACCTGTTTCGAGAGCTGCTCCTCACACAGTTTGTACAAGGTGTAGAACTTCCTGCTTAGGACCTGGTTGTCACGGAAACCTGCACTGGCCAACTTAACCCTCATGATGATGGCTCGGTCCGGGACCATCATGGCTACTGTACGGAACTGAATCTTGAGGTTTTCAGGCAGCTCCTGACGGCCAGCATAACCAGGGTTCTGGATGACCAGAAAGTTATTGATTGATTGGGCAGTTTTTGAAACCCCTCCTTTGTTCACTTATTCACAACTCCTTATATAAAGAACACTAAATAGTGAGCAGTAGATTAAGGGCTCAGATGTTGAGCACAATTCATTTTTCCTTTCCACTGTGTAGTGGAAACATTTCTACACTCAGATTTCAGACACTCAAATAAAATGCTGGAAAGTAAATATAACAAGTGCACCATAGAGTAAATACAAGAGGTTTTAGATCCAGCTGTAGATCTGGATTCAGACTCTTTGGTACTTCCATTCTAAAACTTTCTTCCTCCTTTTGAATTCATCAGTTCTCCAGCTGCAGTTCCGTGGTTGTTCTAGAATCCTCTGAGGGTTTCAGAAAGAGATCTGATCTATAGTTATGGCTCTGAGGCAGAAAGGTTTTTAAACTCTAGTTCTGTGGTTGTTGGGCTCTAAAGCTCTGACCAGTTCTATAGTGGATCGGTTCTCCAGCTCTGCTTCTGTGGTTGTTTGGTCTATAATGTCTTGCTGATTTCCAGAGAACTCTGGTTAGAGCTTCGGAAGCTGTCTACAAATGTACTATTTGCTTGATGGTGTTTAAATTTTTGTAATTCACTGCTGACTTTTAATAACTCTTTGCTGCTTTACCTTTTGCCAGATTTATGGGAATTTAATTACAGAATACTTTGGAAAGTTGTGAGCTCTGAATCCTCTGTGAGTCTTTTAATTGCATGACTATTAGATCCAGGTTGTTTTAACAATTATTCTGGTTTGATCACTGAATATTTGGCTCAAAATTTTGTGATCATTCCTGTGATAATTTATCTTATTTTTTTAAGTCACTTTTATAGATATTTCAGTGGCCATACTGTCATATTTTTTCTATAAATAAATCACAGCAGTAATAACTCTGCCAGCTGGCCCTAGACTCTCCTGCAGGGAGCTTCATTAGATCGGAGCTCAGGTACCATGGTGAGGAAGATGCCGAACTCAGGGTCCATGTCGACCACATCTCCGTCGGTAAAGACAAACTGTTTCTTCTTGTTCTTCTTACACTGCAGAACGATGTAGATCTGCTGGGCAGCGACAGAAAGCACCGGCAGCTCAATGCGGTTGAACTCATCGAAGCAGCCCCAGGCTCCGGACTGAGCCAGACCTGCAGAAACACACAGCAACAAACTAATGACTCTTTGAGCCACTGCAGATGTTTCAGGGAGATTCTTTGTGCTACCACCGGTTCGAGGTTGTAGCTCTTCATATGGTCTATTGGCAGCATTTTACTCTGTGACCTTGTAAGAGATGTGGTGGAGGATGTACACTTGGAAGCTGGAATTCTCTTCACCTGATGTGCAATTTATTTATAGTGTTGACAGATAACAAAGCAGCTCAGGTCGGTGTGGCATGGACAAAAAAAAAACTATACAAAAACAAACTTAAAAACTGTTCAAAAGAACCTAAGGAAGCTCAGCAATCAACTGAAACAACACCAAAGGCGAGGCCCATGGCTATTGGGCAACCAGTCAAGATTACAACTTTGCACTACCACCCTGAACTCTCTCTCAGGAGCGTCAAACCAGGCTTATAAAGCTTAAGCCCCTCCTACCAGAAAAAAAACAAAAACATGTAAGCATTTTATCAGTTAACTCACATAGTTGATATTTCTGCACAAGAGCAAAAAGAAGACATTCTTATTATGATTTCTGAGGCTTTCACACAGAACCGCAAATACAAAAGTTTGCTTATGATGTTTAAAGAGATTATTTGAAGAAAACAGTAACAAACTCCCCTCTGTTTTTAAACCATTTGGTAAGCTCCAAACCCCCCATACTACAAAAAAGTTTGGAATCTTCTACTTCCTGTTTGACGGTGGTGACATGGAGCGGAGCACCTAGACTTCATTTTGGTAATGCTGACAATTGAAATTAACCTGCATTAATAAATGGCATGTGTGGCAAACTGTGTCATTTTTTTTAAAGTATGAAAATGAAGACAATGTTGATGTTTAAGAGATAAATCCACATGTACTACTTATCCTAGCTAAGACTTAAAGCAAATCAGTGAAGGAATGGTCCACAGCAGCACTGACCTCACATTCATGACTAAACCAACAGCTCTGTTTTACCGGCTAAATGTAACAGAACAACACAAGTTGCCATTCTAGTGTTTTGTTGGCGATGTGCTAACTTAGTCCTCCGGGGGCACGGGTTACCCCCCGTGACAGAAATGAATCGTCTTTGTGCTGATTTTGAGACAACTAGCATTAGTTCCAGTAAATAAAAGTGACTCTGTGAAAATTAATTTATGAAGGCCTCATATGTTCTGTATCACACATCTAAACTTGGATCCTGTCTAAATTACTGTCCTCGCTCCTTTTACATCAGCAAAAAGAGCAGAACAGAAAATGGACCATGAGAATGTGTCTGGACACTCAAATTTGCATTTTGCTCAAACTAATACCTTCAGATAGTATTTATTACCTCTTTCAGTGCTGTGTTTGCCATGCATCTCGTTGGAGATTCAGTTATTATAGAAGAGTGGCCTGCTGGCTCAGAGAAGGTCTGCACTCTCCAAGTGCCATTCTAGTATTATTTATTTAGACCTTTGTTTAGATTTTGTCTTTCAACTAGTGAGAAAGAGGTCTTAATGAAGATCTGCCCCCTCAAAGACCAAAGATCCTGATTGATCTTAACTAGCATAGATCTTTATTCTAGACTATCTCATGAACATTTGTTCCAAGTTGACAAACGCCACAGTTAAGATCTGGGGGGACATACTCGGTAGTAGAGATGAAGCCTTGTGAAGCTTTTGAAGCTTCTTCCTGATTGTACCAAAAAAAGATTCAAAGCTTCAAAGCCTCAATAACAGATCCTACCAGTGACATCTAGTGGTCAGATGCAGCTATAGCAGCCACAAACTTCAAATGATTCACACATCTTGTTGATTCCAGTTCCAACACAAAAGCAACAAATTCAGTCTGAAGCAGCTGTGTCTTCATTCTGAGAATCATCGTCCACACATGAGTGTTACATTTTGAAATTTACTAATAAAATGTTCAAATGTGTTGTCCTGTTACTACTTATAATTACTTGAAACATGATTTAGATTGATGTGACAGGTTTGTGCTGTGAAGTGAGATGACAGGTGTTTCAACATCAGTGTTTTGGAGGCACGATGAAGGTTTGTGAGAAGTTCTTATGCAGTTCAGTGGAAACCACTTATGGTGGTAATGATCATAAGGACATCCCAGGATTTGGATCATATACCTTTTCCTGATGTTCATGAAGAGAACATGATTGTAATGTACCACATAATATGAAAAGATTCAAATTCAACACTGTAGGAGTACTTTTGTACTCTTTGCGTCTCCTTATAACGACTGAAACAGCGACAAAGATTCCAATCAGTCACCTCACTTCCGGCGTTTCATTGTGACGTCTGAAGCCTCAAACGTCATCGGTCACGTGATCACGGAGATTTGAAACAAGCCTCGACACAGTGTTTCAAACAAGCCTGCTTCAATAGAGTGAAACAGGCTTCGGAGCCTCAGTGTCAAATGTCCCATCTCTAGATAGTAGTAAATCAATTCAGAGCCCCATCTCGTCAGAGCTGGCTGAGGCTCATGATAAATAAACCTGTCTTCTACTCAAATGTCAACTAGAGAAGTGCAGAATTGGATAAGATGGTCACAGTTCCTTTTTATGAGTTGGTGACAACCTCCTGCACCAATAAATAACTCTTCCATCATTCTAATCCAAGGAAGTAGCAGGTAGGATATTTCTAGTAACTATCCACATACTAAACCTTCACATTCCTACACATTCACTCACCTTTGTAGATGCGTCCCAGTCCTCTGTAGTCCATCTGGTCTGAACAGTTGAAAACCACGACATACTTCCCCAGACAGCGACCCATGTCTTTAGTGGTCTCGGTTTTACCTGTGAACACACACACAGTCCCAGCAACATGCAACAATAAAGCTTCATTTTTCAGAGACGTACACCGTGTTACCTGTTCCTGCTGGACCGGCCGGAGCTCCACCCATACTCATCCCCAGAGCCTGGGACAGCGTGATGTAACATCTGCACAGATGTTCAACAGTTTCAGCTCTGAATGGATGCCTAGGCTACATACCTACAGTCAGTGGGGCTGGAGTGTGTGTACCTGTCTGTCAGCGGGGTGATGACCAGTCTGTCTGTGCAGCCCAGGTATTCGTTGCAGTAGCTGAACTCCACATCTGTGATTTGGATGACACATCTGTCCGACTCCTCCAGGAAGTAAAACCTTGACTGTTTTTGCCATTCAAAGTCTGATGCTAATCTCACATTCATATGCACCTGATAAAGACAGAATAATATGAACCACTCTGATCGGTATTAAACAATACTTTTGTCCACCCTTCCATCCACCCACCATGTCGTCGAAGATGTCCCTCTGGTGGACGTGGATGGTGATCAGGGTCTCATATTTGGTCCTCTCGTTTCTGCTCAGCTCCCTAGTCGTCATATCGATGAGCTCATTGAGGAGGTCCAGGAACTTCTGATTGGTGCTCTGCATGATCTGACAGGCAATATAATAGGGAGTCAGGAGAGGAGAACAGCATGATGAGACCAGACACTGTAAATAATGACCATCACCCGTTAGCTTGAAGACTTTGTTTTTAAGTTTTTAATAACTGGACATGACCATATTTGGAATAGATAGAGCTGGAGTTATCAGCTAAAGCTAATACTGGCTATCAAAGTCCATCCTGTTACTGTGATGTTGTGATATGGAATCTGGCTAAAATGCACTTACCAGGAAAACCTGAATAGCTGACTTCTCAGACAACACAATGAACACAAACAGAAACTACACTCATTTGTTACTCAAAGTGGCAGCACCATTAATTATGCATAAATTTAAACCTTAATACAGTTTAAACATTTGACTTCTGTAAATCCTCGTGCGCTCGCTGCATGATCCTCTGCCACGTCTTGTCAATGTTCTGGAAACGTTTGGCCTCCTGCAAGAGTTTCAGGCTGACTTTAGACTCTAATGTGCGGGGAAAATCTTAAAACTCCGCACAACACATTTTCAGTGTTTGTTCCTACCTGAGGCAGCTGCTTGGCGATGTCTCCACCCACAAACACTGCCTCGAGGTAGATCCAGAGGTTTTGAACCGACAGCCACTTCTCAATGATCTCTGAGGTATTGGAGAGTTTCTGAACCCACAGCTGGATGGAGGGCTTGAACGGAGCATTGTACCTGCAGAACAAAGAACCATAGATTTGATCCTTTATTTATTCTCATCATTTTATCTTTTTCACTCCTTTTCTCTCCTGCCTTTCATGTTTTTCCTTTCTTGCTTTCTGTGTCTGTTTTCTCTCTTTTGTCTTCCTCTATCTTTCCTTTTCTCCTTCCCTTCTCTTACTGCTGGCCTCATCTCCTCCGCCCTCGTCTCCTCACCTGTTGCTCAGCAGGGACGTCAGAACCATCAGACTGTCCTCCATCATGGAGATTTTCTCTGCGGTCTCGGCTCCTCTCAGCAGCAGTTCTCCTCTGGTCCTGAAGGTGGCGAAGCTGAGTGTGTGGCTGCTCCACTCGGCCACCACGTCCTTCAGCTTGGCCTCGATGTCCCGCTCCTTCACCGCACTGATGCAAACGTCCTGACACACGGGACAAAAGTTCAAATCAGCTGACAGAGAAAAAGACAGTTTTAACTCTGAAAACAGAGGATTTTTACAAGCTTACTTACTTAGCTTTATTTATTTATTTAACATGTATTTTTTACATTTTACAAAAATAACTTCAGCTGAAATCTTAAAGAATTTTTGCTCAATGTTCAGGAATCTCTTTTAGTTGGATATTTAATGTGGATTTTAGGACTGATCCAAATTTTCAGGGCTGTATTTACAGGAATTCAGGTAAGAATGGCTTGTTGGGTACAGTATGTCTCACACCCTGCCCTTTAATTTGACCCAATTCACATTTTAGACTCATAGAAAACAATTAGGTGAGACTTGGAACACCTGTTTTTTAAATTATGCATAAAAAAGGAACACGAGCTGATTTACAACACATCTGGTTTGTAAGGTTGGGCTGAAATTAAAGAACAAATACAGCATTATTTAAAACATGTAAGTAAGCTGTGAGCATTTAGCTCTTTAGTGTTTTCAGGCTTCATACCTCAATGTCTTCTTTGTATTTCAGCAGCGGAGCCTCCATGATGTTTCTTAGGGAGAAACTTTCCGAGTCCACCTGGAAGCTGTGACCGGTCAAATCGCTGAGACGACTCCAGTGTCTGCGCAGCATCGCCTGAGCGATGCAAACATTTATTACAGCAGATTAGAGATTATTATTAATGACTTTTAGACATTTACACATACATATTTCAGAAGTAGAGATGTGTGGAACAACTTCACTCATTTCACAAAGATTTGTGGAGGAAAGTTCCAAGAGGTCAAAACAATTTCATGATGCCCCTGATCTTGGCTACCAGCCAAGACATCGGTCTTTAAACGTTACATTTCAGTCCCCATAAAATAATCAGGATTTTAAGTTAAGAGTATTCTGTCTCTAAACTGTAATAATACAAAAAAGCCATGCATTACATAATACTCACCACTTAAAAAAGTAATTTATTACTTCAATTCCTTCCTGTAAAAGTAAGTTGTTAGTTTTGTGCTACTAAACAGCAGCTCCTAAGATGAACTGAACCATAGTGGCCGGTTAACTGTGATCGTGTTTCCACCCAAAGTACCCCAATTTTGTACTCCTTTTTTTCAAGGAACAAAAGGGTCCTTTCAGAAAGTTGCGTCTCTGTGTTTCAATCAACGGGGTTGAAAAAGCTGAAGTTCCTCTAACATCCACTAGAGGCTCCAGCAGTCAGTCAGTCCCCATAGACTCTCATGTCAAAATGTCCAACTTTACAGCAGAAATAAACATGTTTACAGCCCGATACAAAAACTGTTTTGGAGTCC
>VVAS01059559.1:14007-25063 GCA_015103295.1 Ptychochromis oligacanthus
AAAGATTTTTTATAAAAAAAAATAAACATATTTACCTTTCTTTCTGGGTTGTGGATGTGCTGAAAAAAAATTTTTTTTTCTATTTTATTTAAAAAAAATTTTTTTTTTTTTTTTAACATAAATTTCCTTCAAAGCACTGATCCTGAGTTCATTTTCTTGGTTAAAATCCAACATCAGTGTACACATGTTCAATGACAGATGAATGCAGAGCACTGTTTCTTTCTCTTAGGCTGAGGGTCAAATATATTTTGCATACACTGCCTTACAAAGAGCAGATGTGAATTACCAACTGATTTAAGTGGGCAGCTGCCTCTGTGCCCAAGAGCAGTTATGGGCTTTCATGATGCACATTCTGGTTCTTGTAATGAATAGTTGTTTGCTTCAATTTAATGTTGCTCTCTTTTCTAATGTTGCTCTACAACACTGCTAACTGCTAATTGTGCAATCACACAGACAGAACAGCAGGGCTGCCTACGTACACCTCTGCACACAGGAGGACAGAGACTGAGACAACAAGGATTATTTCCTACCTCTAGCATGAAGAGAAAGTATGGAATGTGGCGAATATAGGCTAGATACCAACAGGAGAGGACGTCAGTCACATACAGTGATGAATGATTTAGCCTACCTTAATTGCTTGACATAAATCACAGGAGGATACTAGGGATAGAGTAGTGAGATGGAGGCAAATGATCCGCTGTGGCGACCCCTAAAGGGAGCAGCCGAAAGAAGAAGAATTGCTTAACATAAATGAATATATATGAAATGGTAAAATTTTAAGTTATGAAATTTTAAGTTATGAAAATTGCCCAGTTCTTTCCCATTTTTTTTTTAACTTCCTTACATTTTTTCAAGCTATTTTTATGTGTGTGAACAGTAAGACACTAAGATGTTTTTTCTAACTACTGTAATACACTTGTGGAAACCCCGGCATACTTTTAGCATACCTTTTCGCTGATCAGGGAAGTTCAGTAGAGTTTAATACGATTTTCTAAATGTCTGAAATAGATGCAATGTATCTGTGGTCAAAAGTGCTCTGCGTGTGTTGTCAGTGTTGCAAGACACATAACCATGGTAACCAAATGTTGGTGAACTCTACAAATGAGAGTAGCTTGCAAGGATGTATTTTAGCCCAAACAGCAATTTTCCTCCTAAACCCACTCAAATAGTTTTAGTGCCTGAACCTAAACAAGTCGCATCACAAACGGTTAAATCAAACTCAAGGAAAAATACCAAAACAGTAAAATGAAAGTTAAAAAAAGAGAGATTCAAACTTTTGTTTTCTGGTTGGAGGTCATGTGATTGTATCATCTACCAGCACCACCTATCTCCTGTTGCAGACTTTTGTCAGTTTTTGTTCTTCTTCATCCTGGAAATTGTTGCTAAAGTGTAAACCCCAATGTGTCAAAAAATGCATTTCTTGCATGACAAGAAAGGGTTCCTGACCATTCTTCAGCATGTGACGAGCTGTGAGGGACAATACGCTGACAAAATTAATTGGTTATCGGTGAATATATCTTACATTCTAATGGAGAACTGAATGTCCTGTACATGGTTCCTTGCAAATAAGAGCAGATTTATTTTTAAAAAGTATGGAAAAAATCGGTTTAATTACTTTGTGTTTTGAAAACAGGTCTACAGTGGAACTGGCACACAAGAAACAATCCCTACCTACACACATTTTTAATTTTAGTGGTAAACTTGGCATTTTTTGACATAAAAACAAATTAGCTGTGACTGCTTTGATCAAAAACAGCTTTGAAAAAAAACAAAAAAAACTTCAAAATGATCATGTCAAACCCCAATTCACCCAAGCATCTCACTTAAACATCACAGTACCAGTGGTACCTGTGACAAACTGGGGTCAGTGGTACATTTGCAGTCATTTATTCTGGATTAATGGGAAGAAAAGGATGTAAGATATGATGGTAGAAGGGAAGTATGGGAAGGCTGGGAAGGGGCCGCTACATCTAACGGGATCTGACTCTTAACCCACTTGTGCATTAGATGGTCGATGATCTGTAAAGCTGCGCTCCACTGGGGTACGCTAGCGAGTCTCTTTTACGCCTTGATCTATTGCCCCGCTTTAGCTCCGACAATCTATCACACGGAACTGGCAGTAACGGATGAGAATGATCTACTGGAAAAACTCTCTCATTTGTCTCTGTCGTAGCCAGTGAACTAGAGGAGACGCTAATACAGGGAGACGGCCTGGGGAGGGGATATAATTATGTCTCGGCACTCTTCTGCTCACTGGCTGAGTATGGAAGGCATATTAGGATATAATAAAGCCAGGGCTCGCTTTCTTTCTTTTGACTTTTTTTTCCTCCTTGACATCTTTTTTTTCCACTATATTTTCTCTTTCACTTACTATCTCTTGACTTCTATTAATGTGTCTCTTGTTTTCCCCCTCTTACTGTGACTGTTTTTGTTTTCTTTAAATATCTCTCACAGCCATGAACACTTCTGTCTCTCAACGCAAGTACCCCTGCAGTTTTTTTTCTTTATTTTTTTCATCTCCAGAAAACCTAGGATACCTTCTGGTACTGCAGTGAATTTTTCATGGCAGCGATTTTACCGAAAACACGAGGCACTAAACCGTTTTAGATAAGGTAGCTCAAGTTCTACAGTTTAAACTTTGGATGTCATTAAATCTTTTTCCATCCCATGCAGTGTCTGTATGTACAAATTCTGCTTAGAGTTGTCTAAAAAAACAAAACAAAACACTGCAATCTTGTTATTACAGTTGCCCATTTGCCACCATGTTTCAAGAAATGAGTCTGCAGTAAATTCATTGCAAGTACTTGTGCAAAAATTTATAGCTCCCTACTGTCAAAAATCAGCAATTTTTCAGGTATCAGAAATTCTAAAACCTACACTGATTTATTATACTACTGCTTTGATTTTCCAATTCAGAAAGAAAAGTGTAGGGGAAAAAGAAATATGTTCCAAAAAAAATTGTCAGTTTCTCTGATCTGTTCATACAGGATCAGTGTTATGACTGAATGTCTGTTATCACTTAAATGCAGGAAGTAATTTACAGTGGAATTTTTTTACTTTACAAAATCCAGACATGAATGTGTCAGACATGAAATAAATCAATGACAATCATTGCTGACCCTCTCCAAGTGATTCTTTGCAGTGTGAATGAGGTTTGAGTCAACAGGCTTTTTGGAAAGAGGAACAAATGCATTGGACTAGCAGCCAGCTGTCCTCTATGTCTGGCCATCTAGCTTGAATTGCATTTCTCTCTGGGTTCCAGTTTGGATTTAGTGATAACTGCTCTGGCCAGGCAGCACTTGGACTCTGACTGCAGGCCTATGGCTGATCCAGAGCTGTTGCTTCCCATCTGGGTTGTAGTAGACAAGAATACAAGCATCACCTAAAACCCAGAAACCAAGCTGAGATATCTCTCCTGCAGAAAAGAAAGACAAAAACTACATCACCTGATAGTCTAAAAATATAGCAGCAAGTAAAGGTGTCAAAATAGTCTTCTCTTAGAGGATCACTGTATTCAGAAAATATGTATATAAACAATAAAAATCCACTGTTAGTGTTTGTAGACATAGAACTAATATTTTTAATGTTGTACTGGCCACATTATTCCTGTGATATGTGCTCCCACATGAGCCTGAATTGTTTCTCTTTAAATTGATTTATAACTTGGATACTTTCCTTATCATCCCCATTCAGAAGCAAAATACAGCAACATTTTAAAGCAACATAATGCAACTATTTTACCTCAGTCAGCTTTAAGATCATTTTGATGGTATACTGAATTGTATTGGGGGACATTATGCCTTGGTCATTGCTCTAAATGCCTCTTCTTGCACTGTGTAACTTGGGTCGAGCAGTTATGATCACCCACAAGATGCGAAAATTGCTTTGTAGTGCTACATCACAAACCACCAACTATGGGTCTTCGGTTAACTGCGAAAATGCTAGGTGGGTATTTTCAGTACAAAAATCATGGCAGAGGTGAAAAGACCAATAGATGAAGAGTAGACATGATGGATTAGTCTCAGACTGGTTTTTATTCATTGGGGAGAGATTCAAGAGATAAAAAGTTTTAAACAGACATTAAGCTGGCTTTCTGTTGACATTGTTCTTTGGCTTCACACATCGTGTTTGCTGGCTCCGAGTTGCTGGCTCTCAGCGTGTAAACAAATGCATGCTTAACATTGTCCATGAGGAGGCAATTGGTACTAATGACAGTGGTGTGAAAGTCCTCCACTCATAAACAAAACCAAAATATTCTTGCATAATAGAGCTTTAATCTTTAAACAAACTAAGTATTTGAGTGTCATGTTGGAATGAAGACATCCGCTGCTTGCCTGGCAAGTTAGTTGCCCTGTTGCATATTAAGGCTTCTGTAGGCAGGAAACAACCACTGTGTTATGGGTATAGTTCCTTCCTAAAGCATAGCACAAAGGCACACAGGAGACCTGCAGGATGCATGTGCATGTGTGTGTATTTATGTACTGTTTTTGGTGTTATTGTTGCACATGCAATTATTTACAAATGATCACTTTTGACTTTGGGAGTTTGTATTTACTGTATTTGTCTTTGTGATGGTATTTCAGGGAACTTTATTCTATAATCCATGTTCAAATGTGTCTGATATATTTTACTGTTCATGATTTTTGTCCAAATTGTTTAGTGTTTTTCACATGCCCTGCTCCTTTAGTGTTCAGCATTTGGAAATTCTAATTTTGGTTGACCATTAATGCATCAAGGTTTTGTAAGGTTAGAGATTTTGAACAAATTGGCCTGTGAAAATATTGTTAAACTTTTCAGTAAAATCCCAATATGGCAGTCACAACAGTAAGGTTGGCATTAAAGTTGACACGTCTCAGCCTCCTGATTTAAAAAAAACAGAAGAATTATTTGTTTAAGGCAAACATTAGTTATTAAGCAAAAATGCACCACCTATTGTCAAGTGCATATGTAGCCTATGATCAGTCTGCTGTTCATCAGAGAATGAAAATAAGCTTCCTAAGAAGAGAGACAACATTAAAGAGAGGAAGACCCACAACAAGAAGGAGGGACAGTGTGTTTGACCTGTTAAATAGCCTTTTTACGTGACCACCACCACTGTGTGACAGTTTGTTTGTGAAGTTATAAACACACTGTGGTGGCAGTGGTGATGATGGAAGTTGTGTGCTGGTGGTTTAGAGAGGAGGCTAGAGTGCAGAGTGACCTTCTGGCTGGATGCATGTTACCTTGAAAGCCCTCTGCTGGATTAATGACTTATTATTGTGTCATGTTCCATCATTCATCTGCATGTATTACTTTTTCTTTGCTCCTTTTCTCTCTTTGTCCATAAACACAATCCACCTCCCCCATTTCCTTAACTTGCTGGCTGACAGACAAGAGTTTATGGGAAAGGTTTTGTATGGTTCACCCTTTCTGATGTTAAAATTGCAACATTTTTCATGTTAGTTAATTGCTTTTGGGAAATTTGGATACAAGCATTTTTAATGAAACGTGTATGTGCTGTAGGATGATGAAACCAAAATTATTAACAAGATGGCTGTAGCTGCAAGTTTTAAAGTTAAAGCCATGCATTTCACTCTGATGCCATCTTCAAGATGATCTATGGGATCTATATACCCTCTCAAGTTTTAATTTGAAATTTTTTCTACATTGGCAGCGGCTCTTAGAAAACATTGATCTTTAAACCCCATCACCACCCTTTTGCACTTAATCTGAATGTGTCCTTCGAGATCAACTGTTAATTAAGCGCACCTTTATATTTTTTAATTTATTTATTTTTTTATTTTTGTTTTTACTTTTTTACCCAGAGAGTAGAGAGGAGCTCAGTTTAGCCTTCTGCACTTCTGCTTCGCTAATTGGAACCAGGATCTGTAAAAATGGGAACTTAAGTAAAACATGCCATAAAATTCTGAAGGCTAACCATAAACTAACCAATTTCTTTCATTCTTTTAAAGGGAACTCTAACTGAAACCTCCACGTAAACTTTTACGAGGATCCCTGGGGTCACCCGTAAACCCGTTAATAGAGATGAGATATGAGCAGGGCGCTTGGGCCTCCCATTTCGTTTGCATTTCTTTCTCTCTCTTTTTCTTCCTCCTGTTCCATTGCATTCTTGAAAGAGGTCAAATGCTGTTCGGAGCAAATGCTGCCAGGAATCCATGTCGTTTTTATCGAAGAGCAAAATGAAAATTTGCTCCACGTGGACAGACATAGCGGATAAGCATCGACGTGTTCG
The DNA here is from genome assembly GCA_015103295.1 of Ptychochromis oligacanthus. Taxonomy (NCBI): domain Eukaryota; kingdom Metazoa; phylum Chordata; class Actinopteri; order Cichliformes; family Cichlidae; genus Ptychochromis; species Ptychochromis oligacanthus. Next base: position 20,240 of record VVAS01059559.1, read on the forward strand.
AGCTGTTCGTCCATTTTGATCTAGTTGCATTTCTTTGCACCCTGCTTACTATGAGGACGTGAGTTTGGTGCAGAGGTGTGAAAAAGGTGAAGCTCACACTGTTTTAGTGGCCATCATGCAGAGTTGTTTTCCGTCATGTCCAGCATGAGACAATTCATTAGTTTCACTTACCAAGTGATTGACAAACTTAGAAAATCATGTGCAGAAAGTATTTGTTCAGATATTTTTTTTTCCCATTACAGGATTATATATTAAAAATTATGCATTTCCATCCTCATTATTTGAACTTCAAAACTGTACTGCTAAATATCACAAAGAGAAAATTACAGCAAAGTACACATTTCTATTTATAAGAAAATATCATACACATTAATAACACTAAATGCTCAAAATCAAAACCAGCAGTAAAATAAAGTCACATCCAGTGAAATGATAAATATCTCGACAGTGGACTTAGTCTAATAATGTCTTCCGGCATGCCTGTAATCCTGCTAAAATCACTCCTAGGAGAAATAATCTTACTACTAGGTAGCTTTTATTGTGCAAAGCTTATTCTGCAGTATCCAACACATGATAATATTCTGGTTTGCAGTATTTTTACTAAACACTGCAACTGTAATTACCTTGACATTTTGTTTCCTGATTAGTGTTTTATTATCGATAATCATAAACTCATTTACTTGTGGTCTCATGGACCTTTGTCCAAGAAAAACACATGAGGAAAAAAAAAAGAAGGAAAATAAGAGTCCTAGACTGCTCTGACTGTTGTGTTGGGAATCATTATCTACTTAAATGCTCCAGCCTTGGTCTCTTTGTTGCTTTACTCAAAGAATGAGCTGTGTTTCATATCCCGTTGAGACTAATGAGAACAGTCTTGGGACCCGTTGTGGTTATTTTGACAAATTGAGCCTGTAGTTGTTTTTCCTTTTACTCCCCATATATTGCAATCTGAATCACAACTCTTACTGTAATAGAGATGATTTGGATCTTTAGTTTTGTGCTTTCCGGGACCAAATTATAACACAGACTATTGTAACTGCATATCCTGGGAGTGAAGTGGTCACTGACTCATAGCAATTCTATTAGTAAAGGAATGATTGTGGTGCTGAAAAATCTGACAAAACAATTGCTTAATTTTACAAATGGTAATGATTTTTTTTTTTTTTAAGTCAGATGGCCCCACCAGGCAACCAAAATATAGACCTCGGTAAAACGTCATGTCATGAGAGTTCATGAGCATATGATGCCTTTGGTCAACAGGACAGCCGCCTACATTTTTTAGTGTGACGCTAACATCTCAGGTTACACTGTAGCCTGAGCCAAGCAATGGCCTGAGACCACCCTTCAATTAATCTTACCCTTGTAGCGGCTTATAATTTGCCATTACAAAAGCCATTAAACCTGGGGGCCTGCTTCTGAGCTCCTGGGACTGCTTTGGGAGTAGGGGATGGGGATCGGACAGGCCTCCAGTTGGCCCCTTGGACCCTGGACGAGCCCCCTTCTGCAAAACAGACAGGTACTTAAAAACAGGGTGAAAAGATCACCTTAAAGAAAACAAGGAAGATTAATGGGAAAAAATGAGGGCCCTTTAGGTCGCTTTCATCTGGGTTTGATTCAGGCCTTCCGTGCGCCATTAACCCAAAGGACAACTGTCCACCGCTAACGTGAGAAATGAAGCTCCCCTGCACCAATTCAGACAAATGTTTGTGCTGCTGCTGAATTTTTGGAGTGAAACCAGTGGAGTGAATGTATATATGTTTTCTGAGCTCATCAGTGATTTGATAAGCAGATGCAGATAATATTTATGGAGATAAATTTGATGTCTTGCTTTGTAGATCTGCAAATCTACTCTGAGACAATGTAGTCACTTATACAGAAATTGTATTTTATAGCAAAATATGTAAAAAACAAACAAACAAAAAACAAATAGATGGCTACTGAATCTGGGCCAAACTTATTTTTTTTTATAACATTAAATACTGAAGATTGGGATAGCTTATCTGAATGTTGTAACCATTTACTTGGGACTCTGCCTGGTCTTGATGCTTCTGGAACCGTTCTTCACACTACTAAATGGCACATCACCAGATAAAATAGATATAAACCATCTGGTAAAACAGCAGGTTCATATTAATAAACAGGCCTACTCTTTTACCCAGTTAGAAGTGTCATGTACATCATAGTTGCATAGGGTAAGCTCCAGTGGAAGTAATTATTGAGTGAGCACTAAAGAAATGTTCAAGGACAGGAGGGGTGTTTTCAAGAATTTCATGAATTGTGTTACTACATTTTGTTGAACAACAGGACTTCATACTCCGCTGTCATTTCATGAAAGCTGCTCTCATTTTGGCAGTTTGCAAATTTCACGAGAAACTGAGAATAGGGCAAACGCATGCCACACAACATCAGACTATTTACTATATACAGGTGGACATCTCTTAGATTTGTGATTTAGGCATTAGTAGTTATACTGTCATGCAGCCTCTAGAAGTGGGTATAAATAATAGAGAGCTGGATGTGAAGGTTGGAGTGCTGGTATGGTTCGTGGCAAGTACAAAGCCCACACCTGGCCCAGGAGTGAAATCAAATCTATCCTGAACTCTGTCTCTCCTCTCATTTTGCTTCAGCAGTTTTCTGTGAGCAGGGTTCTGGGTCAGGAGTTAGGAGGAGTGATTTGAGTTCAGGTCAAACACACGGACAGCTTCACACAATAATGTGTTTCAAAGCTGTTACATCACTGGGGTAAAAGGAAAAAAACATTTGAACGCTTTTGATTTTTCAAAAATGTCCCCATTCTGAACAAAGAAATTCGGTGTCTCAGTCCTGTTAATTAGCCATTTATTCAGTGCATCTTGTGAATTATTTACAGTTACAAAGGCTTGACTTTCACTGATAATGGGCTGTAATTACTGGCCATTAAAACCCTTTAATGGATCAGCACCCACTGAATCCTCTGTGGGTCAGTGATTTTTTTTCTCTCCCTGTTTTTTTTTTAAACAGGGATCAATAAACCAATTCCTCTTGGTTATGTTTCCCTGTCTACAGCAATTAGTTCAGTGCTGATTAAATCACAGCACATTATCTCCCTAGGATTTAACTTGCCTAAATTGAGTTCCTTTCACCCTCCTGGCCACAGGAGAGTGGGCAACGCCTGCTGGGAAAGAGAAATAATCATTCATTAACCTCTGACCTCAAAGGAGTGTCAACTGAGTCACTGACTGTGTTTTTCCCCCCGTGCCCCCTGAACGCCCAGCCAAGGCAAATTGACAGTTTACACACAGGAGCCCAAAATTTATTAACCTGTGCTGTGGTTTGATGCAGTCACTTGATCAGCTGGTAAAATGAGGCGCAAAGATCGTCTCAGATCTGAATTATGTGTTCAAGGGGTGCAATGTTTCTGCCTGTTTTCTTCTTTTGACGTTTCGAGTGATGTGGAAAGAGACAAAAGGCAAACAGTGGGTGAGTCGAAGGACGGCGTATGAAAACATAACTTGAGCTTAATTTATGGAGTGTGACGATCCCAAACAGGATGGAAATGTAGATCATCTCATCTGCTATTACGGTTTTCAGCCGTCTTTCTTTCTTTTTGAGCATCACATAGCTGCTGACCTGGTGTGATGTTTTCAGCCTCAGTAGGGTTTGATGTCTTCATATGGTCACAGCAGGTGATAAATTACAGAAGGCCCCTTTTTCTGTTCACCACATGGATGTCTTCATGTGTGGACATGCATCTGATTTTTAAACGTGCTTCCTGCTTCAGAAGTTGGCTATCACAAATCATTATAAATCACATTTTTATCACAGTAGTGGCAAAATAAAGGTTGTACAGTACCAACTTTCCACCAATAGACCAACACAAAGAAAAGAAGACCACCAAAAAACTGGAATGTTGAAATACATATGTTTTGTCTGGAAGACTGGAAGACTATATCTTTTAACAATCGCGCACCAATCATCATGCATAAGACATAAAGGCAGAAATGTAATCTAGAAAAGGTATTTCCTCTGACTTTAAAAGCAATCCCTTGAATATTGATTGTGTTGTCAATGGTGGTCTTGAGATATGAATTATAATGCTATTTCTGTCCCTGCACAGTAGCAGTAAACACAACCAAGCTGATCCAAGATCTTTCCCTCTGACATTATTAGGAGCTACAACTGTGTGAGACTCAACATGGTGTAAAAACAAACCAAATGTCAGCACTGTTGCCCAAGCGCCTCTGCTATAGCCAACAGCAAATGTAATGAAAGCTTGGAAGGGTCTGTTAGTACGCCACTGACCTTTTATACATTTATTGTTCTCCTGACATTTCTCAGAGATGGAGGAGGTGAAAAACAGAATGAGGTGCTAAAGCAGAAATCAGGATTTTAAACTTCCAGCTCTCCCCGTTAGAGAATGACTTTCATCGATCCAAACTCTTGGACTTCACAGAGGGTCGATGCTCTGTGATTGCCAACACTAACTAACTTGCTGCTGCTCTCTCTGTAGACATGATACAGTTTTTATTAGCTTTTATGTCACTAGTGTTAGTGGAAAGTGAAAAGAGAAGAAAAAGGTCTTGCCCACTGGGCTGTTTTCCTTTGGAACAAAATAGTAAACTTTATACCGGGGGTGGTTTTCTTGAGTCCACACAGCCTGACTGATATCGCTGCAGAGCAGGTTTCGTAGAAGAACATGCTAATAAAACAATCTAAACATAGCACAGCAGTCCATTTCTTGACTTCTCACTAACAGCGATTTTATGTGGAACATACTTGGTTTTGGCAAGGATCATTTTTTGCTTATGAATTGCTTATATAAGCAAGTATTGCCTGTATTCTCAG
>VVAS01059559.1:27687-40604 GCA_015103295.1 Ptychochromis oligacanthus
CATAAGTACATCACTCAGGCAGGCTATTCTCCTTTAGCTTGACCCTGTCAAATCAACACTGTATGCACCCATATTAGGACTGGACTCCTTCCTTCCTCAGGCACTTCATCACAAAAGAGAGGGAGTTGCTACCAGATGGTTAAACAAACACATCGCCCAACTGCCCATAACTCAAATCCACTTAGCACCCTCTTGTCAACATGTCTCTCACTCGTTCACCACCTCTCCCCTCTTCAGCCTATGCAGAGAAAGGATAGGAGGAATGGGGGAGGAAAAAAATAATGCAGAAATAATGAGAATCAGCAAGAAATTCCTAGGGGGTGTGTTTAATTTTAATCACCAAGACTATCCATCTTCAGTAGCTCTCATCTCTCCCCCACTGTCCCCCCCTCACTCCCCTAGGTGTATTGAAATGAAGGGGAACAGCAAGCACCTGGAGTGACAGCACGTGTAAGGGTCACAGAGGCAAAGTCCAAATGTAATGTTTGACTCAGGCTTTTTTGAGAGCTCATGGGGAGGAGTCCAGGACTCAGGCCAGGGGTTAAGAGTTTGTAGGTCGCCGGGTCATGCAATTTTCCCTTTTCCCTCGGCCTCATCCCTGCACATAAAACCTCAACGGTGTACTTGAGAGGATAATTTATTATCCTGAGTGCTGTCCAGCTTGGACAAGAAGTTGAGAGCACAAAATTGAGCTTCCCGCTTCTGACAACATGTTGTCTTTTTATCTCTTTTTACCAGCCTAGAATTTTTAAACAAATTAATCAAGACTTACAGTTAGGTAATTAAAGATTCATTCTAGCTGTTGTCCTTTAACTTAAACTGATGCTGCCCTTCAAGGTTATCTTGCAAGGATTTATCTTTCCTTGATTATTTTTCTTGACTTAAGGAGACTTCACTACATTTTAAATTAGTCTCTTTGTCAGAGACTTTCTGCCAAAATGCATTGTTGTTCTTTCATTAACGTTGTCTCAAGATTTGTTGAACTTCTTTCTGCTTTTTTTTCATTGTAACATGAGGAAGCACAGTTTTGTTTTTCTTAAAGTATTATCTCATAAATGCCATTCCAACAAGTTGTGTGACTAAGTACAAGAGTGAGGTATCCTGTGTGGTATCTTCACCATGTTTATAGTACAGCCGTGTGGTGTGTTAGCACAGGTGAAAAGGTGAAAAGATAAGCATTATCTTGGACACATAATTGTCAAAGGCATGGATAATTGACATGCATGCCACAATGTCCAAATGTAGGCGCACCGATGACAGCCAAACTGCATTTATCCCGTGGAATGTGCAGAGGCCGCTCTCAGACATCTGAACATCAAACGGTGCTCAGCTTTGTCAATCTAATAGCTCTGGATATGGGATTTATTGGCTCTCACAGGCCAACAGAGAGACGAGGGGTGAAAGCAAAACCAGATTTTCTCTCCTATATCAGTTTCTGTTGTGTCAGTCATGCTCTCATGAGAGAGCTCTGGAAAAGAGGTGAGCTGTATTATTGCATCTGATTAACTAGATTTTAATGAGTTCTTAGACAGAGAGCCTGTAAAATAAAGAAATGTACTGCATAAGACATGTAAAATAATGGTACATAATGAGTGTTGGCTAGGCTGAAATGTCACTGGTTACTAGTTACCCTGTTAAAAAATGTAATAGGCAATGTAACTATTGTAATTACTTTGTCAAATTAATGTAACATAATACATTTGATTACTTCTCTAAAAACAGTTTATACGAGTAGTATTTTGTAAGTAACTGTAATATGTAATGCACATTTCAGTGTATATGTTTTTGGCAAGATTATACCCAACAGGTGAGAATATTCCTGTGTTTGCTTTTATATTTACAGTTGCTGTTTGATTATTACTGTTCTTCAGTCAATCAGAAACTTCTAACTGAACTGCAATGTTTAGCACTAGATATGTGTGTCATGATGATACACGATTTGGGCCATTGGACACTTTCTAAGGAGAGAAATATTGGGTATCATCAATATCATCTTATTAGGTTTTCTCAGATGTTGCACACAGCAGAACTCAGTCACATATTTCATTAAACTTTGTTTAGACTCATGACACAATCATGAGCTGTGGGACAAGTGGAACCACAAATTTACCACTGATGATAGCAAATGACAGCAGGCCAAATATGGGGAAAATAAGGCAGTAGCTACGCCAAAAGTTGAGGATCTGAGTTGAGCTCATCAAATCTGGAAAAATATAACCTTCTTATAGAAAAGGATGGAACCAAGACGAGTTCTATTTATCTCTGTTAGCTCTCCAAAAAAATTCCCTGTCCCTGCTTAGATAGCCCTGCCAATTCGCAATGATGTCATCCCCCTGGCGTGTGGTGATTGATGCATCCTGGCTGCCAGCTCTGTACTAGTTCGAGGCAGGGGAGCAGTGATAGGCGGCCGAGGTGGAAAAGGGGTGAATTTTCCAGAGATAGAGACATCCAAATGTGAACGAAGCGCAGCATGGGGTCAGTTCAGAGCTCAGACCAATATGTTGCATACCTGCTGTATTGTGAATGTGCCGTTTTTAAAGTTGCAGCTCTCTACAGTCAGTTTTGATGTTTCAAAAGTGTTCACAAGCACGGATCGGTGGTACACGGATCGGTGGTAATGGTCTTGATCACTGGTGTGATGGGGACACCATGGGGGAAAGGCCCGGCTCTGATTAGGTACATCTACTCCATCTTCCCTCTGAGTTCTGTTACATATCAAGGAAAAGGAAGGAAGGAGGGAGAAGAGAGATGGAAGGGGTTACTGTGAGTCGAAGAGTGTTTCACAGATACTCATGGAGACGTGCTGAGATGAACACAACAGGGAGCCCCCGTCCTCCTGTCAGCAAGCCAAGTTAGTTCTGGTGCTTTAATGGCTCTATCACACACTATTTCAAAACATTTCTCTGTTGTGTCCAAAGGGAGAGTGGAATTGTTTGTTTGTGTGAACATATACACCCCACAATAAGACCCAGTCAGTCAGTTCAGACCTGGTCCCAGGACCAAGTAATAAAAAAAAAAGAAAATCAAACATTCAGTGCTGGATATGGACCGGAGGTGAAGACATCAAGTTTGAGTGACTCAGTGTTTTTTTGTCTATTGCCATATTTTACTAAAAAAAAAAAAACACACAACAAAAAGTAGCACAACTTCTCATCAATGTGACTTTTTAATGGCTTGTTTCCCAGAGGTGGTCATTATTACCTCTGGATCAATATCATTTAAAAATAAACATCTACACTGACATAAAGTCAATGATCCTTCACTGAATCTGTAAATGAGTAAACACAACGTCATGCTTTTCAACTCAGTATTGACAGATTCACAATTAATTAGAGCGTGTTTTCTGTTCTCCGCATTAAAGGATAACAGAGAATTTAAAGTGGTGCATATTTAAAACTCAAAAGTACTTCAGATGTGCTCCCAACTGGTTATCGTTTCATTCATTGTGCCTTTTGATAATGAGCTCTTCCCAAACAGTTAATACTTACATTGTCTTGGTGTCATATCCATCTCCATGTATAGCAGATATGAGCTACATTCAGACTGTTTTGTGTTGTGTAGCTGAAGTAACTCGTGTCTCAATTTATTTTGCAATACAGATTATTCTGTTATTTAAATTTGTTTACCTTTAACATACCCATAAAGATTTATCTAGTTTTGCCTGATTTTTTGTGAATTAAAAGATTTTTTTTTGCTTGTAAACTATAGCATTTTGTTGGTAATATGCAGATGCAAACTGTGGCTTTCTCTGTGCCTCTGCAGGTATTTAATACATTTTAAATGTCTGTGTGTGTGTGTGTGTCTTGAATTTCTCATGTACATGTTTGTCTGCTTGCCTATTTGTTGGCATGCAGAGCACTGTGCACGTGTCAGAGGGAAGGTGTCCACTGCTACACAATCAGTATCGGCCCCTGCTCCTTTTCACTGTGGTCCGGCAAGTGAGACTGAACACGAGGCGCAGGGAATTGAGGTGCATTGATCTGTCCTCTGCAGTGTCTCCCTGGACTGGTGAAATCATTAACCTCTCTGGCACAGACACAGGAAGCAACAACAGAGTATCTTTGAGAGGTTAATTAAAAATAAAAGCACAAGGGGGAAGGGCAGAGGGTGTATTCACCAGGGAAAAGTAACTGACTTCCAAATGAGCTTACCCCAACATGGATGTCTGTGTTCAGTATGCAATAAACTATATATAGGGAGTAGCTGCTTTCTTTTTCTTTATCAAGCACACCAACCAGGTGAGCCCAGATGGAAGATATTAAACTTTTACCTTTTAGCCATGAACAACAAATTGAGATGACATAGAGCAAACCAGCCTAATGGAACTATCATGAAATGAAATATAAATAAAAGCCCAGCTTCATTTTGTGTGTTATCACAACACATTTTTTTTGCTTTTCTTTTTTTAATTTTATGCCATGTATCAGCTAAAGACACCCTAGTCCTGACCATAACCCTAACCCCAGCCATCCTGCGTATCTTTTGCAGCTGTGAAGTGGCATTTATAAAGCGCACTGACATGACCATCCAGGATTGTTTGAAGGAGTATGCTATTGATATTATGCATATTGACAAGCAATAACTGACTGTACAAAATGCAATTATTGTATATAAAAATCACTATGATGACGCATGGCCATTTTCATTTATCCCTGATTATTGTTGTATTTTAGAAACAACTTATTTCTTACAGTGTAGTTTCAGCCGACATTTTAATCACCTATGATAACAGTTTACTTATCAAAGTGTTAAAATCCATGAACGTGGTGACACTGCTGTATGAGCAGTCAGGTCATCAGACAGATGGAAAGAAAGACAGCAGCTTAGCAAAATTAAATTATGCAAATCACTTAGTTTGGAGGTAAAGCTGAAAGTGTACTCAAAGTCAGTCTGAAGTCTGTGTAAAATTACCAGATATCAGCAATTAATTTTTTTCTCATAGAAAAGGTTGTCAAAACATAGACTGTATATAAATGGTGCACATGGCTAGCATGACATCGCCCACTGGTTTGTGGACTTGCATTTTGAAGCCTCGAGTTAGGCACTGTCACTGTCTCTATCTTAGTCTTTGAAACTGTACATCACTAGTAAGGAGTGGATGTGACTAAACCACTGACAATGCAAACCATGTGGTAGCTAATAGAGTTGTCAATCACGAGGTAGCCACGGCCTACAGCAAATTCTTTCTTTTCATATAGTTTACTATAAATGCAAGCATAATTTACTAAACGAGCATAATGATGTATTATGCTACAGTCACACTAGGGAAAACAGTGGTTGGAAACGGACTGCAATTACTGCAACTGTGTGCAATGACCTTGCAATCTTGCGACTGTTTGGAGACAGGTTGCTTCCCACCAGACAACCTGTGCAGTCGCCTTGTAATCGAAAGTAGTTGCCCAGAGGTTGAGGGTGTTGCACATTTAACCTCACAGTGACCAGCTGGTTGCAATCGGTGTACGACAGCACAAAAATTCAATGCAATTACTGGGTAACCACTGATTTTCCTAGTTGCAAGGAAGTTGCTCTCCTATTTTTACTCTAGTGTGACTGAGTCACTAAGGAGAAACCTCATACTAAGGAGTGAAACCATAAATTCATTAGCCAAATGTTTACTGAGGTAATGAATCAAGACTGTTTTCTCATAGACTTTTATATAATTGGACTTCCTCCTGCAAACAGAAGAGTTGCCCCATACTGGCCATTAGAAAGATTGAAGGTTGAATGTACTTCCACACTGGCTTTTTAGACCAGGTTATTTAGATCTTTTATACCTGTTGGCAAAATGTAGGTAACACCCAAGCTGGAATAAACCAAAACTATTGTTTAAGAGAAACTGCGCAAAAAAATAAGCAACCCACTCATTTTCAACTTCTATACTTTTCTGATTTCCTGGACTATTTTCTAACACACTGGTTTTAATGAAAAAACAGTGTTAAATGAAAACACTTTCTTAATGAAATAGACCAGCTAGTTGTGTCCAGGTGTAAACTTTTGGATTGATATGATATTTGAGATGAAAATAATACAGAGCACACGCACAAAATAAACAGAGTCAATACCTCTAAATTATAGGCTGTACAAAAAGTGATGCCATATTCTCTGGATTTTATTCAAGATAATGTGTGCCCAGTATATGACCAAAATCTGATGAGTTTCTGCAAGTAGATCTCAAACTTTAATCTCCTGCACAATAGATGAAAACAAGATTATCTTAATATCTACACATACCATAACTTCAGAACATAAGCAATAACAGTCCATGGCCAGAAATTATCCCATGAAATGCCACTCAGCAGAGAGGCTGTCAGTATCTGTCAGTTCCCAGTGGATGTGACAGCTTCAAGACAAATAATGGCTGATGTTCAAATGTCAATAAGATGTCAAATAAGCCCATGTGATGACGTTTGCGAGTCACCATCGATAAGGCTGGTGTTAAGAAATTTTGGACTATTTCAGCATCACAGGACAGTGACACAAAGTAAACTGAACATTTTGGCAGGCCATGTCGACTGCAATGGCCCAAGTTCTGCCTGAATTCATACATTCTTTATGAATTTGTTATTGAAAAGTCTCATTATGTTCATAAAATATATATTGGGACCAATGTTTCTTTACTCAATATTGTGTACAGTACAAGAGACATTATTTAAGAAGGCGCTTCATTGGATTACATCCACACACAGCAATGAGTTGTTTTATTAGCTTGCTGCTGTTGTTTACAGCATAAATAGGTTAGGTGTGCAATTGTGTGAAAATGTGATGTGGATCATCTTGATAGGGCTGTTGAGTGGTGTTATTGCAGTCTGCAGTCTCTGGGAACATTTGGGAAATGATGCTCCCCCTGTCAGCACTGCAAAGCCCCTCTGCCTCTGGATCTATGGGTAATTACTGAAACTCTGCTGACTCAGGAGACACACACAAACTCATATGAACCCAACACATGAGAAAAGAACTCACATATAAACACAGACACACAGACATGGTCATGTTAAATCTCATAGACTTACTTGACTCAAACTGCAACCAGGACAGATTGCATTGCTCCAGCAGAGACTGCAGATAGGAGATTTAGTTCAGCCAACACTGCTGAGAGCAAGGCAGAATCCATCTTGGTGGTTAAGTTAAAACTTAGCAGATACCTGGTCAGGACCACTTGGTGTCACATTTTACTACACCAGGTACCCCTTTAGTGTCACTTTTTATCATGTATGGTAGTACTGCAACTGAAGTCCTGCAACATCTGAAATAGACACTGTGATACCAAACCCAAATGTTTTCTGTTGGTATTATCTCTGTTGTTACTAATTGTGAAAGAAAAAGGGAAGAGAGGCTTTGAGATATTCTGCTTTCTCTGGCAGTATGGTATTCTGGATTAACCTGCATATTGAAACTTGAAGGGTTATTATTGTGTTGAAATGTGATAAGAATAACCAATAACCAAGCATAACTATGTGATTTGGGAATGTGAATGTGTTGAATTTATCTTTAAGATGCATATCAGTTGAAAACAACTCACTGATAAATGTCATTCATTAAAAAACTGATTCTGGATTTTAAAGTTTGTCTTTAAATAATAGTGATGTGCCCATATGTAGGTATAACTATCCTAGTTAAGCACAAAATGCCCAACCATTTTCCCTGCAAAAATAGACTGCAAAGTTGGAACTGAGGCTTATTTGAAGCTTCAGGACCTCAACTGAGTGGAATTTACTGTAAGTAATTTTAGTGTTAGACTATGTATTAAAAATTTCTCTGTTTGTTTCCCAGTACACACAGTATAATACTGGTTGGACTTTGAATTACAGAAGAAATTCATATTGTATAACGAAAGAAAAAAAATTGAATTAGCTACTAGTATCAACCTGTTTTGGTTATTATATCTCTATAAATATTGGCATACACTTGTGGCTGAGTCAAATAATGTCTTTGTTAGAAGTAAGCTGTTGTCTGCAGCAACAATATCTCGCCATCTCATCTTCATGCAATTTATGCATTATTTTACAGCCTGGCATCAAATGGTGATGCACATAGCATTTACTTTTTGCAGTAACCAAAGAAATTTAAAATCTGTCCATCTTGGCAGATCAAAACCGCAGAATGTGCCATTAACAAGGTTTTTAGTTCCCTACAACACTGACATGCTCCTACTGTATATCAATTTGCTGTGTTTTGGACACTGTTGGCCATAAAAAAAGAAACCCACTGGGAACATTTTGAAGTCCTATTTTTCCATAAAGTGTCTAAGAACAGGTATAATACTACGGCCAAATGCATCCTCGCAAAAAATATAACTGGCTTCATAATTTCTCATTGTCTTTTGCTTTGGGTTGATGCGTAATAACCCTTTTCTTTGAATCTACCTATTAGCACTTACAGTATCTCAAATTATATCATTTAATCTAGCTCCTTGTTCACTCATTATGGTAGAAAATCTAAATAAGTTGGTTTTAATTTAAGCTAACAGACTGACCATCTTCACTGACAGCCACCCATGGCATCTCATAATGTTTCAGAGAGGAAAAAAACATCCCTTTTCTGAGATAAAATTATTCCCAGGTTTATTAGCCTCTGGAAATTGGCTTCAGTGGGAGGTGGAAAAACAAATCATTTCAATATATACCCGGCTGTCCTAATGTTCATTTCAATGCTGTCACTTAGAAGGGAGGAGGGACAGATAGAAGGCATTGTGCTGCTGACAGGATTGGCTTTGTGTGTGATGAATGGGGCTGTCACAGACGGTGACAGGTTTGTGTTCAATACATGTGGATGTACAATACGCTCTGCATCCCGTGACAAGCTGGGAGGCTTTTTGTCCCGATAATCTCCATATCGTTTCATCTCTGGCTGCTTATGGCGGATGTGGTCACTGAGGGGTGTGTCATGGCTGCTGCACACAGATTGTCGATCTTCTGGAAGCAAAAATGGGACACCAAGTTGACTGATGTCTTAAAGTGTTTTTTTTCCTTGTTGTTTTCAAGTCACAGAGAGATGTAAAATATAGATCGAAATTTCGGGGTCTACAAACCTTTCTGAAGCCCTGTTCACACTTGACACTAATGTATCTGAGGTGATCTAATCATAAATGGATAGCCTCTAAATGCAGATCTAAATGCACCTGAGATAATTTTGGAGGTTGGTACAATATGTATTAGAAAAGGAGCAATAGAATATCTCACTTAAATACATAGACCTCAACACATTCATTTAAAAGGAAAAGAAAAACTTTGTATCTACTCAAAAGACGCTGCAGTAGATCCTCAAGTATTTGCAAAACATAATTTGGGGAAAACATAATTCTGTCTCAAATATATTTGTCTTGAATGTATCACATGTGGAAAACAGATACACAAAGTTTGTATATTCATGGGCGGATTTTCACTTGCATATCACTTCTATATCTTGCAGTGAAAGTAAGGTTTGATAACTTCATCATGATTGTGTTTTGCATTGTAATATAGCACATACTACATGTAAATAGGCAAAAGTAAAAGGTAATCAGTAATACACAGCCCACATGTGGCTTATAACATCTCTTAGAGGTGAGACACTGCAAGGCAGAGCACAGCAGTAATACATCACAGGTCAAACATAAGTAGAGAAGCCAAATCCTGTCACAAATCTTCATTTTAGACACATGTATCCACATCTGGACACATGTTTGTATAAGACTGCAAAGTAAGCAGAGGTAGCTTAAGAATACTGGCTTTTCTTGACACAATACTCATAAACATATGAAAAGCAATGTAAGAACAGAATAAATATTATTATTATTATTATTTCTTTCTTTGTTAATGATTTATTCATTGTTTGAGGAGGCCAGTAGCATCCCCAAGGCTGTGTGGTTTAAACATGCAATCTGGCCACATTGTTAACAAGAGCATAAGGACTGATAACAATATTGTAGCTTCCTCTTCTCTCCACCTGGCTCCTCTGCTGGGCTTCGAATGCACTATAAAGCTGTGTTTCTTTTCCTGATCCTGGAGCTGCTCTTTCTACCTCCTTAGAAATATTTAAACGGATTCACTTTAAATGTTTGAAAAAAAGGAAGAAAAAAAAGTGCTGTTGTGCATTATCTATATGCTATAATTTGTGAATGTTTATCATAGGTGTCAGCTGTATGGGAGAGATGTTTAATTTGTTTTCAGTTTGTTAGTTACACAGTAATGCAGCATCACTAAAAAGAAAAGCTATTCAAAACCAGTTAGTTTTATAAAATGAGTCAAAAAGAGCCTATAGCAACAGCAAAGCTAATGTAAACAGTTACATTCTGTAATCGGGCATAAGTATCACAGTGACGACAGTGACAACATGGAAAATGTGGTAAGGCTTTAATAACAGACATAAAATAAAGCAGAGAAATTTATTAAAATGGCTCCACTGCAGGAAATAAAATCATAGAGGAAATGACTGGGTGTGAGTGGGAGGGTGAATGCATGTATTTCTGACTACCTACAATTTGTATTCATTCAGACAGACAGTGTTAAAGGGGAACGGGGAGGTGAGTGAACTTGTTTGCAAAAATAGAGTGAAAACACTTAAGACTTATGTTACTAATGTTTTATTGTAAATTGTTATTCAAAAGTCAAATTAAACAGTCACTTCAGCTGTTCATGTTGTGCATGAGACAGTAATCCACCTACTGATTGACAGAGATTCTTCCTCACTTCCTAAAAAATAACAGACAATGGTTTAGCTTTTTTAGAGTTAAACCCCTCTTGATTCTGATTTGGAAGAGACCTGAAACACAGACGCAAATGTGAGACACTTTGGGGAGAGCAAGAGTTTTTTGGGTTTTTTTTTTCTTCTTCTTCTTCTTTTTCCCCCCATGTATTCATTGCTCATAGCTTGCAATTGACCGTGAGCCTTTTTCTTAATATTTATGAACATGTGCGACAGAGTAAATTATGGACACAGATTGGGCCAAGACCTCGCTTAGTGTTTTCACTCCCTTAATATTTATGCTTCCCGACATTTTTTTCCTGTTGCTATTTTTCCTGTTTTCCTGTCCATTACATACCTCAACTTGAGAAATAATGAAATCTAAATGAGTTTCATGAAACAAAAATGATGAAAAGTCATTAAAGCATTTAATGTCAGTGTTTTTAGGCCTGACTGTCTAAAGGTTTGTATAAGTCTATTTATCTGTTGCAAAGCTTAGTTTCATGTAATATTAATAAAGGTCTGAAGGGGACTGGGTGAACCTTCTTCTCAAAGCATTACAACATCCACTTATTTATTAATTACCTTTTGCTCTTGTTACTATCCTGCATTTGTCCATTTACCACAGTCATTATCAATACAGGAGCTCCAGCGTCTAGAGCTGAGGGTTTCCCCAGAGTGGCTGATGTCAGCGTAGCTCTAACTAAAGACAGGTTTTATCACTTAGTCATTAGGTTTGCTTTTCAACTTCTTATGCATTATCATGATTTAAATATCTCAGGGAATAAAAGGAATGTCTTCCAAGAGAAGCAGCTTCAATGTAAACCTTCTATGAAAAATAGGAAGCAATAATAATGATTTAACACCTGGCTGGAAATATCCAAACATGTTCCAGTGCTGCTCCTCAGTACACTTTAATAGCTTATAATTCACTTATCTGGACACATTCATGATTCTATGAAGCACACCACAACTGAGCCAGATAGCAACATGTTTGCTAATAATTCTTAGGGTTTGTTTTAACTTGCTGTGTGATGGGTAGTTTCTGCAATCAAGACAATTCATATTTTACATTAGGTCTTAATCACAGGAATGTAGGTATTTCCATCCTTGTGGTTCTCCAGGTAGGCAAAGCAAACATGAAAATTGCAACAACAAAAAATGCTTTACACATGTTGCTTTCTGTTGTAGGTCTAATCTAAGCTCAGAAAATTAAGTACAACCTGACTATGCTTGCTCTTCAACTCAGTGCATCAATAGCATCATATATATAGTAAATGCAACATACATATGACACATGTTCCCCTACTTAGCATTTGTATGCATACGGTATATAAATGCTACTGTAACTGAATTCTATGTATGTGCAACTCAAAACATTTTTTTTTATGTAGCAATATGCATTTGTTGATTGCAACAATAAATAAACCTCAATGCATTTTTTGCACTGAAGTTTATTCTACATTTGCATTTTTTGTCAGACTATTGATGACAATAGAACATGTGAAAGCTTCATTTTGAATGCACAAAATGGACACTAAAGTATGCAGTACACAAAGTCAACACAAGAAAACCACTGAGGAAATTTACTGGACTTATATACAGTGGAGGCAATGTAGAAAGGTAAAAACCATTAATAAAAATCTAACTGTGGCAGCATATGCTGCTAATAAAACAATTGAGTTTTAGATGCAGCGACGAGAACAAGGGCCCTTTATTCATCTGTTGATACTGAGCTCCACTTTATCTTCAGATTCACTCCACCTACTGCTCACTTGGTGGCAAACCAACCTTTCTACAAGAAGATCAAAATGAATATTTGTCATTGCATGTCACATTTCTGGATGTTTCCCATCATGGCCCCCTCGTCTGAATATTGATACATTATGGGTAAATTAGCAGTTTCACCTTTAACCTTAATTTAAACACACTCAGTCTAATGTTACGATTGATGATGAGGTTGTGACCACATTCACATCTATAATGTATATTGGGAATTACCTCATATTCTGATTAAAGGCCAAATTAGATTATATATATCCAAATATCTGGACAACAGGTTTCCCTAGATGTTTGAAAAGCCTTAATCTGTAAACTGATAGACCACTGACTTCAGTAATCACTGGTAAATATTAGATAGTGTGGTTTTGTAATACTAACACTGATCTTTTTGTATTAAAGCTGCCTCTATCCTGTGTTTTTTGCCACCAGTATATTTACTATTTTTAAATCTGCGCCACATTGTAAAAGTTTTT
>VVAS01059560.1:3012-13040 GCA_015103295.1 Ptychochromis oligacanthus
AAGTTATTTAAAAAGTGATTGAGAAATGCATTACAATCATCATCAGAAAGAGCAGAGCATGCTGAGGTGGAGGAGAAACAATGCTCTTAATAGTATCAAATAATACCCTGGGATTATTCTTATTACAATTTATGAAATTATTGAAATAAGAGGATCTAGCATCTTTCATGATAAGTTTTCATCAATTAATCAATTGGATCCTCAGCATGAATCTCCCAAACAATAATAATCCTGCGTAATTTAATAGTCGAAGATAAAAAGTCTTTAAAGTCCGGGAGAAAAGAAGCATGAGAGCCAGGTGGTCGATAAATTAAAATACCATAAAAGGGCTGAACTCGCCCAGTTTTGATCATAGTCATCTCAAAGGAGCTTGAAGAGATCATCTGGCATAAAAATGTCTTTTTAAAAGTAACATCAGTTCTGTCTCCTTGGCAAGAAATCCGTGGCACACAGTAAAATGAACAGACTCCAGGACAAAGTTCTAAAAAATGTGAGACTTCATTCCACGCTGCCACATCTCTGAGATAAAAATAAAATCCAGTTTCTCACAACAGAACAAGTCATTTAAGGTAAACAACTTATTAGCAATAGAGCGAGGCACTGGGGCACTTGTAGCAGGGTCTGGGACAGAATCTGGAGGGTGGAGTAAGCTGCTCAGGAAATCTGGGTTCCTGCTGTGATGAGCCATAGCTTTCCACACTTTCAGATGGCAACCCGTGTGGGAAACACAAGGGAATATGGAGACCAGTCCAACCCCGACAAATCTCAGGCGAATCTGTCTGGCAGCAGTCCAGGAATGAAGGTTCCCTTGATCCACTTCCCTCCGAAGCTGATGAAGTAGCACAAAGAATTCGGCTCTCTTCCCCCCGGTTCCTCCATTGGGGCTTCCAAAGCAAAGGCCGGTTGATCAGCAACAGTCGAAGTATGCCGGGGGCCACGCCGTGTTCAAGTGGCAGTGGAAAAACAATCCCGTTTCAATGACTCTGGAAATTATCCATGACAGATTTGATCGCCAGTAATGAGTAGCAATCATATGTCGGCAGGGAGACAATGCCGGACAAAAATGTAACAATAATACTGTCAAAACATGTAAAATAATCAAAGACACGGTCAGAGGCAGAGGCACAGCAAAACACAGGCGCCATCTTGGAACCGAGCAGCAAAATAAAACCTTCTGTCTTCAGGTCTTGTTGGCAGGTGTGAAACTTCTAAATTCTTTATTAAAAAGTTATTTTTACTCAGATAAAACTGTATTTTTGTTTATCATTTTAAATTTTACATAAGAAAAAGGGTTAAAGAGGATATAGTTTTGCTTTAAAATTTATGTACAAAGGAAAATGCCTGCTTTTCTTTTCATACCAACTTTATGAAAATGTAAAAACATTTGAAATGATGATCTGTCCCACTTACCACAGTATGGTTCAGGCACAAGCCTGTTCTTGAAAAAGAAACCTAAAAATGGAAAAGTCCATTTCTCCTTTTTATCTGACTTCCTCTGAACCGTCTCATACCATCTGTGAGTCAGAAACTTTGATAATGTGCAATTTTTGTAAGTGTAACTGTATTATGATTTGGTCAAATAGTCCTGAAGTCAGTATGTGTACTCTACATCATGTCTTCATGTGTATGGTCGAGTGGTTCTACATAATCTTGAAAAAGAGAAAACATCGTACATGTTGAGTGGAGGTACCTAATCTGCACATACAGACAAAAGTGAAGCAATTGAATTTATACATGTTGCCATTGCTAGATTAAGATTAAAAACACGATATTCAGTATACGTTGAACATCTAAAAATAATTCATTTCTGAACCTTGCCTGGCTGGTAGATGACTAACCAGCTGATTCTGATGTCTACTGATTTGCTCAGACTACAACCGACAGGAACTCACCCTTTTTCTATAACTGCCCCTACTGATAAAGACTACTTTTGTCATCACAGCCTAACACCTGATGTTCTGAGCATATCCAAGGTGCGAAATTTCACATCTTTTGAAATGTCAGTTTTGTTTCATAAGCTATCTGAGTGAGAGAAATTGAAACATATGCACACTGCCTGACTATATGAATGTGTAACCTTTGCTAAGTCTGGTGGTTACCCGATTCTGATAAACAGAGACTGATTAATGCAAGATGGTCTCCTGCTTACACCGTATACAGTGGGGATGGAGTAAAGGCTGTTACATACTCCGTGAGAACAGAGAAAAAAAGTTTGTTCTGGCCCAGACATTTCTCAATTTCTCAATTTCTCACTTCTACTATGAGGTCCCTATGAAGTCCTCATAGGGCCCTCCCTTTGCAGCACACTTCACATTTCTCACCAATCATACAATAGTTCTCGGACACCCTACGAGAAAAACATTCTGCCCAGATGATGTGTCGAGAACAAGCTGTGAGAACTCCGAAACCGGGAGAGAAAATAATGATGTCATTTTTTTCTCAGCCCTGGGAGAGAGAACAAATTTCTCTGTTCTTGCAGAGTATGTAAGGGCCTTAATGCTGGCTTCACCATCAGGCATTGGACGGAGTATTTCAAGGATCTCCTTAATTCCACTGACACACCTTCCGTAGAGGAAGCAGAGTCTGGGGGTGAAGGAGATGACCAATCACTGTGGGCAAGGTCAATGAAGTAGTTAAACAACTCTATGGTGTGCTCCAACTCTTCTGCCTCCCCAGAGTCCCTCGGGTCCAGGAGATAAAATATGGTTTTCCTCCTGGTCATGGAACACTGGACCAGCTCTTTATCCTGTTGAGGATATTCAAGGGTGCATGGGAGGTTTTGCCCAATCAGTCTAAGTGTGTTTTGTGGACTTGGAGACTGTGTCCCTCGGGGTGTTCTGTGAGGGGTCCTATGGGGGGTGCTTCAGGAATATGGGGTATTGGGCCCATTGTTATGGGCTATTCAGTACCTGTACAAATGCAGTGAGAGCTTGGTTCATATTGCCAATAGTAAGTCAAACCTGTTAGTGGTGGGAGTTGGTCTCTGCATGGGCTGCCTTTTGTCACCAATTCTGTTTATAACTTTTATGGACAGAATTTCTAGGTGCAGTCAAGCAGCGGAGGGTTTCTGGATTGGTGGTCTCAGGATCCCCTTTCTGCTTTTCACAGATGTTGTAGTTCTTCTGGCTTTTATGGGCAGTGACCTCTAACTTGCTCTAGGGTGGTTTGCAGCCAAGTTAGAATCAGTGGGAATGAGATTTAGCACCTCCAAGTCTGAGACCATGGTTCAGCTGTAAAAGGGCGGAGTGCCCACTCCATATCCGGGAGGAGTTGTTGCCACAACTGGAGATGGTATCTTAGGGTCTCGTTTACAAGTGAGGGGAGAGTGGAGCGGGAGATGGACACAGCATCTGCAGTGATGTGCATGCTGTAGCAGTCTGCTGTGGTGAAGAGAGCCCTGACTGTGAAAGTGGAGCTGTTGATTTACCAGTCAATCTACATTCCCAACCTTATCTATGGCCACAAGCTATGGGTCGTGACCAAAAGACTGAAACCCACAGAAATGAGCTTTCTCAATAGGGTGTCTGGGCTCTCCCTTAGAGATATTGTGAGTAGCTGTGTCACTCAGGAGGGGCCCAAAGTAGAGCTGCTACTTCTCCATATCAAAAGGAGCCAGTTGAGGTGGTTCAGGCATCTGACTAGGATGACTTCTGGATGCCTCCTTGGTGAGATATTTTGGGCATGTCCTACTTGGATCAGGCCCTGGAGCAGATCCACAAAATTCTGGAGAGATTACATCTCTCGGCTGGCTTGGGAACGCTTTGGTGTCCCCCTGGAAAAGCTAGAGGAGGTGGCTGGGGAGATGGGTGTCTCTGCTTAAACTGCTGCCCCTACAACCTGGACCTGGATACGCAGCAGATAATTAATGGATCGATGGATGGTTTCCATGCCTTAGAAAAAAGGCCAACATTTTCTCACCCTCCCTCATATAAATTACCCCTCTCAAGCAGACAAGAAGGCATGTATTTTATGACCCAAGAGAGACAGAAGTTGGGACATCATGGTACCTCTTATCAGGAGTAAATTCAAGCGCAAGCTACATCCCTGCTATGATAAGCACTAGGACTCAAGAACCTTCTATTTCCAACTTGCATAGAACTTCATATAGAAGACAGAACACAGAGTACACCACACCCCTAAGGATAACAATGCCTAAAAGCATCTTCTCATCTAATCTTAAACCTAATATCATAGAAACTATCTACATAGGCAAACCTCTCAACCCCAGGGCTTGATCATGCTCTTGCATTATAATAAATTTAACAGCTCTTACATGTAACCATGTGATGAACCTTTGGCTCAACAAAGACTGGACAAAGAAAAATGAAGCACCTTATCTTAAAGCACAAACTTATATTTCATTCTAAAGACTGAATTAAATCTCATTTTAGAACAAAGAAGTCATCAGAATTAAAATGCACAATGACCACTGGTTTTCCTGTTTCTTGGGCCTGAATGTCTGTGTCACAGAGGCACACACACACACACACCCTAGAAATTTTGAGATATTACTTCATTATCTTTTCTTATTGTTTAATATGTTTGTATGCTTCAATATGTTAGAAGTATGTTTTATGTTGTAACTGAGTTTCATAGTGTCTGTGCTATGGTTAGTGATTTCAATTATTTGGTGTTACACTGATGATTCGTAAAGATTTTTAAAGAAGCTTGTTTGGAGTCCTAAGAGCCCTAATGATACCAAGAGTCTAAATATGTTTAAAATGTGGTTCAGTTTCTTTTATAGCTGTAAATTTCAGACCTACGGCCAATTTAGAATCACAAATTAACCTAACTTCATGCATGTCTGTGGACTGTGGGACGAAGTTGGAGTACCTGGAGAGAACCCACGCAGACACAGGGTGCTAAACACCACACCACCGTGTCGTCCCAATTGGTCAGATGTGTCTTTGAATTTACTTTCAGGACTTCACATAACACCATCATTTTCTTTAAGTTCCTATGTGTTACAACAGCGAAAAGGTTTCTGTGCTGTCCAATCTAATTCCAAGCTCACCATCTCACTTACAGTGGGGGAAATAATTATTTGATCCCCTGCTAAAATTTGTAGGTTTGCTCACTTACAAAAAAATGAACAGTCTCTAATTTTTATGGTAGTTTAATTTTAATGGAGAGAGACAGAATATCAACCGAAAATCCCGAAAAATATACATTACATAAAAGTTATAAATAAATTTGCATGTCACTGAGTGAAATAACTATTTGATCCCCTACAACCCAGCCAGAATTCTGGCTCCCACAGATTTGGTTTGTGCCCATGTGGCACACAGATTACGATCAATCTATCAATTACAGATACCCCTGATCTGAACTCATTATGTGCATAAAGCACACCTGGCCACAGAATCAGTTTCTTCCATTCCAACCTTTCCACCACCATGGGCAAGACCAAAGAGCTGTCAAAGGACGTCAGGGACAAGATTGTAGACCTGCACAAGGCTGGAATGGGCTACATCAGCAAGAAGCTTGGTGAGAAGGTGACAACTGCTGGTGAAATTATTCAGAAATGGAAGAAACATAAAATGACATTCAATCGCACTCAGTGTAGAGCTCCGTGCAAGATCTTGCCTCACATGGTGAGGATGATCATGAGAAAGGTGGGGGATGAGCCCAAAACTACACAGAAGGAGCTGGTTAATGATCTGAAGGCAGTTGGGACCACAGTCACAAAGAACACCACTGGTAACACACTACGCCATAATGGATTGAAATCTTGCAGTGCCCGCAAGGTTCCCCTGCTCAAGGAGGCACATGTATAGGCCCGTCTTAAGTTTGCCAATGAACATCTAAATGGTTCAGAGAAGGCTTGGGAGAAGGTGCTGTGGTCAGATTAAACCAAGATCGAGCTCTTTGGAATCAGCTCTACCCGCCATGTTTGGAGGAAGAGAAATGCTGAGTATGACCCAAAGAACACCACCCCCACAGTCAAGCACGGAGGTAGAAACATGCTTGAGGGCTGTTTTTCTGCTAAGAGTACAGGATGACTTCACCGTATTGAGGGGCCATGTACCGTAAAATCTTGGACGAGAATCTCCTTCCCTTAGCCAGAACATTGAAGATGAGTCTTGGATGGGTCTTCCAGCATGACAGTGACCCAAAACATACCCCCAAGGCAACAAAGGAGTGGCTAAAGAAGAAGCACATTAAGGTCATGGAGTGGCCTAGCAAGTCTCTAGACCTCAATCCTGTAGAAAATCTCTGGAGGGAGCAGAAGCTTCAAGTTGCCAAGTGGCAGCCAAGAAACCTAAAGGATTTAGAGAGTTTATGTAAAGAGGAGGGGCCCAAAATCCCTCCTGAGATGTGTGCAAACCTGGTGACCAACTACAAGAAATATCTTACTGCTGTGCTTGCCAACAAGGGTTTCTTCCACCAAGTACTAAGCCATGTTTGCTTGAGGATTGAATACTTATTTCACTCAGTGACATACCAATTAATTTATAACTTTTATGTAATGTGTTTTTTCTGAATTTTTGGTTGATATTCTGTCTCTCTCCATTAAAATGAAACTACCATAAAAATTATAGACTGTTCATTTCTTTGTAAGTGGGCAAACTAAAAATTCAGCAGGAGATCAAATAATTTCTTCCCCCACCGTATTAGCTACTTTTAGTGTGACAGTTACTGCTTACAGACATTTATTCATGTTGCATATATTCTGTGCAGGTTCAAGTTCTATAATCATTCATCACACACTGCATCATTTATTGTGTTATTTTGTGTCTTTAGTATTAGGAATAAATGTATACACTCACTGGACACTTTATTAGGTATACCTAGTACGGTTGGACCCCCTTTCGCCTTCAGAACTGCTTTAATTATTCATGGCTTTAATTCAGCAAGGTGCTGGAAACATTCCTCGGAAATTCTGGTCCATATTTACATGACAGCATCATGCAGTTGCTGTAGATTTGTCAGCTACACATCAATGATGTGAATCTCCTGTTCCACCACATCCCAAAGGTGCTCTATTGGATTGAGATCTGGTGACTGTGAGGGCCATTTGGGTACAGTGAACTTATTGTCATGTTCCAGAAACCAGTTTGAGATGATTTGAGCTTTGTGACATTGTGCGTTATCCTGCTAGAAGCAGCCATCAGAAGATGGGTACACTGTGGTTATAAAGTGATGGACATGGTCAATAACAATACTCAGGTAGGCTGTGGCATTTAAACAATGCTCAGTTGGTACTAAGGGGCCCAAACGAGTCTGAACCACTGATGCAAGGCAGGATGGATCCATGCTTTCATGTTGTTTACACCAAATTCTGACCCCATCTGAATGTTGCAGCAGAAATCGAGACTCATCAGACCAGACAACGTTTTTCCAAACTTCTGTTGTCCACCTTTGGTGAGCCCATGCTAATTGTAGCTTCAGATTTATGTTCTTAGCTGATAGGTGTGGTCTTCTGCTGCTGTAGCCCATCTGCTTCAAGGTTTTTGACATGCTGTGCATTCAGAGATGCTCTTCTGCGTGACTGGGTTGTAATGAGTGGTTATTTGAGTTACTGTTGCCTTTGAGTTGCTGTTGTCTTCCTATCGACTTGAAGCAGTCTGATATTTTTATAAGCTAATTATACAATAATGTTTTTATTCTGTACACTATACTGCTGTTATCTTTCTAATTAAAAATGGGATAATAAGTCATATGAGAAGAAAAATTAAATGCAGTTCTGTTCACATACTGCCTATAGTAACACTGACAAAAAATAAATGTCTGTTTTATACAAATTCACAATGGAAAGCTGAAAAATTATATATCTTATCATTTATTTCTGAATAAAGCGATTCACATTTCACAAGTGTAACAAAGAGGGCTTTTGTTTTTTGGCAAGTGCTTTTAAGCATGTATATTGAATTTCATACATTTTACAGTACATGATGGCATCAAAGTTTTTTCACCATACATTACATTCTAAAACATTAACATACGATGATTGCAGAAATTTAAACACAGAAAAGTTTCATTGTAGACAAGAAGTACGATTCTTGAAAAAAAAAAAAAAAAAACACAGTCTCTTTAAAAAGACACTTTAAAGTTCCTACCATAATACATCACAGAACTGTATTAAAAAACGCTCACCAGCTGCTCATGTAGTTCACTACATTTAGCCTGGTGCATTTTATTTATCCAAACTTTGTTTCTGCTTGTGATGCCTTGTCTTCAGGTGCATGTGTGACGTTTAGCTAATTGACAAATATATTTTTCTGCTCAGACAGTTTAATTTGGTGCGTTTTAGGGTCCTGAAAAAGACCCTTTTTAAAACACTTTTAAAAGTACTTTATAAATGAACAGATTTATCTTGAAGTCATTCAGTTCATTTTTGTGACCCCCTTGTGAGGGTCCTGATCACCAGTTGGGAGCCTCTGTTATTTGTAATATTGTTTGTGATTTTAGACACAGCAAGCTGTTTTTTGTTTAATGAAATGTACGTGGTAGTTGGACATTTTTACAGACCATGTTACTTCCTGAAAATATCTAGAGGGACTAAATCTTTCTTATAGATAAAAAATACAACTACAGCTACAACTACAACTACATACAACAAATATGATCTTTTTTTATTCTCCTGTGGGTGCACCTCCATCAGGTCCTGGACCTGGACCTGGACCTGGACTGTCTTCGGCATTTTCAGTCATCATCTGTTTGTATTTACTCTTGAAAAATCCAGCCTAGGAATGCAAGGGGGGAAAAAGGAGAAAAGAAATACAGCAATCGTGCATTAGAGATGCATTAAAACTAAATTAAAATGACCAACATACACGAGTTAATGGAGTAAACCTTAAGTTATTTAGTTTAACTGGCCATGTTCTCTAATAACTTTTTAAAGCTGTGTAATTGATTGAAAAAAGTGTGAGTAGAGCATCTCACTTTATACAGGCCAGCAGTGAGTAAAACCAGAAAAGCCAATCCTCCCAGGGATCCTCCAACGATCTCTTTGGTGAAATCTGGCTTAGGATACACTTCTATCTCCGCCTCAATCTGAGAGATGAGGTGACGCAATGTGAATAAATTTCAAGCTCTTGTATAATTCAAACAAGAGAAAATAATGTGTAATCACCTTGCGAACAGGAGGATTGTTGTTAGACTGTGTTGAAAAGTAGA
The DNA here is from genome assembly GCA_015103295.1 of Ptychochromis oligacanthus. Taxonomy (NCBI): domain Eukaryota; kingdom Metazoa; phylum Chordata; class Actinopteri; order Cichliformes; family Cichlidae; genus Ptychochromis; species Ptychochromis oligacanthus. Next base: position 12,133 of record VVAS01059560.1, read on the forward strand.
TGTACTGGTTTCTGTCATACTCCAGACTGGCTGTGCTGGTCAAGAGGAATTTGGCAGATTGAAGTCCAATCTATGAAAAAAATTGAGTGGGATGAGCCTAAATTAGACATTGTTTCAATTAATGAGGAAATGGTTATATCTGAAGATTTAAACAAGATATTTTACCAGGACCACCTATAATCAAAATATTTATCAGTGCAACACTTGCAACAAACTACCCTTCAATTACCTGCTCTATCCATCCTGAACTGAGGTTGGCAGAGATTTTGTACGTCCTACTCTCCCGTATTCCCATGAACGTGTTGCACTTGAACACTCTGCACCTGGCTACAGAGCAGTCCTGCAGGTGATTTAAAGAAGACTGAATGCAACAAAAGCTGTGATCCAGTGTAATGTGAAATTTTAAATCTACAATTAGGTGAAATTTCAACAGGTAAAATGTAGAGGCATACTTACTACTACTTTATTTTTTTGTATCTGAGGAACAAAATCTGTGACACCTGGTTCTTCATCATTTCCTCTCTGACAGCCTGCAATCTGAAATACATTTAAATTAATGTCTGTTTGATCGGTCCTAAATTTACTACATGCATCCATCTGACAGCTAAGCTTAAGCAATTTTTGGAATCAGCACCTAAGATTTCGGACATGTATGTTACCTGTAGACTGCTCAAATCCACCCAAATGTCTTTTTCGCCGAGCTTCACTGGAACCCTGATCACCACAGTGAAATCAAGTGCTCTGATATCATTTGTAACCTAAAAGAAGGGAAAAAGAAAAGGATAACCAACAATAACTGTTAGGTCCAAATGATACAATGAATGAAAAGAAAAGAAGAAAAAAAAAACAGAAATCTATACAGAAATTATGTTTTACCTTGACTGACTGTTGGACTGGTTTCTGCAAAT
>VVAS01059562.1:0-12742 GCA_015103295.1 Ptychochromis oligacanthus
CAAAAAAAAAAAAAAAAAAAAAAAATTACTGCAACACCAAGAAAACAGGAACTGCATTGTGTTTACCACAACAGGTGAAACACTACATTAGTTATGAGGAATGGACAACTTTGTGCTTCCAACATAGAAAATTCAAAACAAAAGTACACAAAAATGCGGTATAACAAGTTTTGCCATATAAATAAAATACTGTAGAGTGTATTCTGGGTGTGCAGCTAAGAGAGTATCTCAAGGCAACATTGAATTTATAGCCACCTTTTCAATCTGCAGAAGAAAAGTAATCCCTTGCATAGAAATCAGCACTGCCAGAGCTCCTATTGGAGTGACATCCAATTGCGGACTTCCCAAATGGCCAAATGTATTTAATTCCAAGTGGAAATTGTCCCCAGGAATTAAACTCTACAGTTTTTTCCTGCTGCTCCACCCAAGCAGCAACTGCCAGGGCTGAAAAATGAAGCCCAACAATGAAGTGCCAGTTCCCCAAATGGCCACTTGGGACCATCTACAAAAGCCAGTCAATTCCTGTTGGATCCATGCAAAAGTCCCCAACTTTCTAGGAGAAATAAACATGTATACAGCCTAGGACAAAAAAAATGATTCTGGTCATGTCAGCTGGTGAGGATTAAGGGCATGGCCCTCTTGGTTACAAGTAGATGCTGACACAGGTGGCTACAGCTGCTAGCTTGTGGTGTTTAGTGTCTATTGGAACATTTTTGATGGAGTTATCTGACAAACAGCATGGCCTGCTTTGAGGTTAATTGTACTAACGACTGCCCAAGAAGTCTATCCTCCAGTTTTGTTTGATTTTTTTTCCAGTGGGTGACAAAAAATGTTACTTAGCACTAACTAGCAGGTATCTAAATCCATGTGATGTGCCCATAGAGTTTATGAATACACCTTACTACCCATGATAGCTAGTTAGATGATAACTTAGCGCTCTTCCCTCTTCCCTCCAAAAACTCAAGGCTTAAAAATGGTAGCCCAATGGCTGACATGATAGTGGCTACGTCTATCAATTATCTATGCTCTGTGATCTGAACTAAACCAGACTGAGACTCTGCACATGCACATAAATGTGACCCGGCAGATAGACAGATGAACTGAGAATTACTCTGACAGATAAGGAAGGTGACAGACAGACATGCAGGCAGACAGACAGAGAGAGAGAGACAGAGATGATTGTCTCCTGCTCAGCAGGTATGAGTTGATATAGCCCATCATGTCCTGTAATGAGTGACAGACTGGCTGCACATAAAAGCCCTGCGAGGCAGGGAGCCTAGGGAGCTATTATTGAAGAAAGACTTGTGCCTGCATTATTCTTCCCCTCAGTCCCTGCATCATCTGCTGCAGCTCCTTGCAGACTGATGTGTACATGTTATACAAAGACCAACTGTGATTGTGTGTAAACGTACATTTTTAATACAGTAAAAGTTGTGATTTGCTGGATTTTGATTTGCCTTGCAGACTTGCTAGCCCCTCACTGTACAATTCTTTGTTTTCTATTTCAGTGAAATTCAGTGTGGTATGAAGTCTATGTGACAATCGTGTAATTACCAATTTAACAAAACCAGTGTGACTCCGAGGACTTAACAGCGAGGTACAATTATATCTCAGAGTGGTAGCAAAGTACTGAGTCACAATGTGGAAAAGAGGTCCAGAGATGATTTGGAAATAATGATAATGAATAATGACCGGCTCTGCTTTTTAGCAACTCTGTGTGTGTCTGTTTGAGTATTTCAAAGAGGTAGGGAAAGGGTTGGAGAGAAGAGGCACTGAGACTCTAATCTTTAATTGCTAGTCCTTACTGCACAAACTCTACTCCAGCCTTTTCAATTTCTCCTTTCTCAGCTATATTTTCCTTAATACTCAAACCTTTCCCCTCTCTTTGTATCTCCTTACTCAGTCTTCACTTCTTCCTTTTCTTTCCAACACAAGGAGTTCAGCTGTTTTTCTTCCTTTAATCTTAGATTCCTCTCCTGCTTTCTCTTTACCATCTCTCCTCATTCTTTCCTTAACACTCTCAATATATCAAGTCCTAGTCTTCACCTCTTTTCCTTTCATTTCTTTTAAGTTCCCGTTCCTCTCATGTGCTTTTTAGCTTATTTACCTTCCATCTGCCTCTTCTTTTTCTTCATCAGAGCAGGTCTAAGACTTTATGTCATCTTCTCGTCTGTTTTCCTCCCTCTCTTTCTTGTCCCCAAACAGGTATTTTCCTTACCTATTTTTTTTTAAACACACATTTCATCCTCATCTTGTGTGTCTAAGAAGTGCTGTCTTACCTAAACGAGAGCACAATTTCCTTCACTCGCAACCTGCCCCAGGATTCTTTCATTATGTCTCTATAGATGACAACCTCCTACAGTTTGTTTATTCAGTGTATTTACTGAATTACCGGTGGCTATTTACCCTGTAGCACCTCCCTACCAAAGCAGCGGGGTTCAGGCAAATAGGCATAGCAGGTGCTCTATAGCAGAAAGACCAATCTGCTCTGAAAGGTATGCCGGCCAAAAAGCATTCATAGCGGATGGTAAGGGAAAGAAACTGAATTATTGCACAGGCACAGCCTGAATCAGCATTGGGAAGACGGCTGTGTTTACTCCTCACAGCGATGGGTATTGGTGCGTGCAAAAAAACAGTGATTCATGCAACTGAGAAAAGTGCAGTGGAAAGAAAGACATACCTCTGCAAACATTGCAGCATCTGCCATCTGGTAAGATCTGCTCACTGATGGTACAGTTAAGCTCTGGACAGGTTTCTGTGACTTTCACCATCAGGCCATTCTGAAAGGACAGGACACAGGCAAGACATCCCGATTTCAGAGATCGGGTCAAATGCGTGAAGGTCTGTGGATTAACAGAGGCTTCTCTTCCACCAGTTATACAGTCCGATCTATTCTAGGGTTTAAGTCTGCAACCTCTCAGCCATAGGACTGCATCTTCAAAACGGTAGACCACCACTTTTTGTTGTTTCTTTAGTCCCACTTCCTGACTTGTAACACTCAAAAGTATCCGTATTTGGAAAGGTCGTACTGAGTGGTGATTGAAATGTTGAAATCCACCAGTAAGCAGCATAATCTGATGACTAATTTGATGTCCAGCAGTAGGATGAGCATTTGTGTTAAAAATGAAGTGAAAGTTAGTGCAAACAATGAGGCTGGATTGAAGATATACCACCCATGATACTATATCTTGCAAATAAAGGTGTGTTTCAAAGCTTTGTGTCTTCAAATGTGTTTGCCTATAGGGCAATTTCAAAATCTCAAAAAGGTTATAATGCTTTTGAAATGTATTATGATACCAGTAATTATTTTTTTCAGATGTTAAAAAGAGAGTATTTTAAGATAGCCTGACTGAATAACAGTTCCAACAACAAAAGCACCAGTCGTATAAGCTGCTTGTATTCAAAAGGACAGCATGTATACAGATAACAGTTAGGATGCAGATACCCAGCACCAAAGAAAGGAAACAAAGGTAGATACAACTTGGTGTCATCTTCCCCTGGGCCTTCAAAACAAACAGCAGCAGCCAGCGTTCTGGTGCCCCCACAAAGCCTCTCAAGGTCTCAACAATCGACTTAAATCCCTAAGATGCCTTTGTCCTTCCTCGAGTCATCTATAAATAGCACAGATGCTTTGTGAGACTTTTATCAGCTGTGTTACTATCTGATCATGCAATGGCTATTTTCATTATAAATTAATCAGTCTTTCAATTAATTTACTAAAGCTGCACTATTTCCCTACTTTACAGTGACTGAAACAGTAGACACATAAAATTTGAATGCCCAAAAGCCTAAAAGAGGTAAATAGATTACTTTTCTTAGGAGTTGGTGGTGACCAAAGCAACCATAAAAAGCGAATGAATATTAGACTTCCAAATTATTAATAATCTTTGTCTGTGTCTGTTCAAGGTGGAAATAAATAAATATCTGCTAATATTTTAGCCAACTTTAGAAGATGATTATAAGTCTAATTGCTGTGCTGCTGCCAGCTGGCAAATAAATAAATAAATATATAGGTTAATTAATTAATTAATAAAACTATGAATGCAGCTTCAATCGAGTCTGTTTGTCTAGTCTGTAAAATGTCAGAAAATACAGATAATTGTCAAAATCTAAAAATGGAGAAGTCTCATGTGTGAGGAACAATTTTTTGCTTAAATCATTTTTAATAAACAACTACATTTTAATGGTTGTCAAATCAAATGTTTGAGTGCTGGCATTATTATTTGGTACCATCAACAGTTATGATGAGCTCATCAATGCCATGCCTGAAGGGAAACTTCTGTGCACAGTGGAGAATAATTCAACAGGAAGTAGAGTCAGATGTTATAAGGGAACATCTCTGAAAAACACAGCTCTACTCTGAGTTCATTAGTACAAGCAAAACAAGAGGAAATAAAGTGCCATTTTTTACCATATTTTCTAAAGAATCTTATTGAAGGTAAAGTAAAATGTTAAACACTGGGATCATGAATTGTTTTGTAAAATAATCCATGTACACAAAGAAGGTATGTTGTGCTAAAATCACACTAGGAAAAACAGGAGTTGGAGACTGTGGCAGGACCAAAATTACACCCATGTTCAATGAATTTGCGATCTTGTTGCCTTTGACATGGTTGCTTTAAAGACGGGGGCCAGGTCTGCAGCCAGTCAGTTGCTGTCTTCAAAGCAACTTGTGCAACAAGAAGGCGATAAAACAGCAGTAAGATGGAGTCAGTCCGCTATCAGACTGAGATTAAATGGGGTCAAGTTGGCAATTACACGCAATCTGTTCATGATAATACACGGATTAACTGTGTTAAACTGGCAAAAATCTAGCATATACAAAGAAATTCAATTAAACAGAAATTCACATTAACTGCTTACATTCAGAGTCCAGCCAGAACCTCATAGATCTGAAACAGAAATTCCTCAACAAATAGTGATGTAGTTGGTTGAGTTGAGTCCCCTACTGCAAAGAGACCCGTTGCAGACGAGTTGCGTTCAACGGCGTTCAACCACTGTCAATCTGTCTGAAAGTGACTGCAGTCAGCCCAAGCTGGACTTGCCTCCCACCAGGCAACATGTGCAATTGCCTTGCGATCAAAAGTAGTCACCTAGAGACCTCTAGGTGACTACTTTTGGTTACCACAACTACTTGCAAGCTGTCACCAAATGTGAAAAAATTCAATAGAATCACCGGGCAACCATCGATTTTTCCTAGTTGCACAGAGGTTGCCGTCCTATTTTTACTCTAGTGTGACTGATGGCAATAAAACAAACTCTGTGGTCAAAAATGTAATGTTCAATATTGTTTTTAAACCCCACTTTTAGCCAAGTATCACCAGGATACTAATTTATATCCACTGACAATGTTCAGTGCAAATGCAGGAAGCAGTATGTAAGGCTACAGAAGTTGGAGTAGTGACAGGCTGTGCAGCGCAAGTAGCTTTGATGCTGGAGGCTGATGTTTGGAATTAAAACATGCAAAAATGCTGTGGTATATTAAAATGATCTGAACTGAAATAGGCCAAAAGCAGTAGACAAAGATAAAAAGTTCCTTTTACTGATGGTTTATTTTTCAAGTTACAGTCTGCTTTACAGGAACGGTACTGGATGTGTAAATACCAAAGTATTAGGTAATTCTCTGTTTTTTTTTTGGACAATTTATTTGAAGTTCCTGAGAGCTAATCACCCCTAGAGGTGACCTGGCTTTTAGTTGAAAGCAGCGGCTGACTCAGAGGTTGTTAATCAAACTAAAAACTTTTGACGTGCTTTGGCAAAAGATCAAATACACAGGATTTGTAGTCAGTGGCCTTGAATATGTGAAAACACTAATAGAGAGCTTTAAATTAACACTAATGGTTTTAAGCTGTGGAGCAGAGTGACTAATTTCACACATCACGTGTAAATATTTTATAATTTGCCCCAGAGTGGCCCTCTCTTTCCCCTTTTACTCTTTTCTCGTCTTTGCTCCCCATATTGTATGTCAATGCACACATTCATCATTGCTTTTCCCACTCTTCCACTGCGGGGGTGAGAGGCCAGAGAAAAAGTCTGGAGAAGGAAGGTTACACATCAGTTCAATTCGTGCAAGAGACATTTTTCGGAACCTGTCAAGTCACTAGAAAAAAACACGCACAATCAGGGTTACACACAAATGTCCTTGCTGAAATTTATGGGCTGTCTTTGTATCAAATGGCAACAGCCTTAAAAAAAAAAAAAAAACATTTTTCAACCCCTTTTTAAATATAATCTTCCCACAAATTGGGTGTTTAGCAGAGTTTACGTCCAGGAGTAAAGGTGGTTGTAATTGCTTGAAACAAAGCTTACAAACAGTTTAATGATGTTTCAGGGTCTCTAAGGGCTAATAAAGAGTCCAGGAATCCAATGTGTGGTTCTTTGTAAGCAATTACATGCATAAAACACTAATTTTCTCCTTAAAATAGTGTCTTTAAAGATAAATGGCTTCTCAGTGGAGAAAGCCCACCTCTGTTCTGTGCTGAACTGGAATAATGACTTCAATTATAATCCACGCAATGATGAAGCTCTGATTCAAATCAGGCCTTTGTGTTGCTGTGTTCATAAGTTATTCTAATTACCTGGCTATCTCACCATTAGAGCAGTGAAAAAAAGGCAGATTGAACAGATTGCAGGAGGGTGGGAAAACTAATAAGGCCTGCTGGTTAATTGAATAACACACCAAGCAGTCCACCGCGCACAAGCGCTGCACGTTCAAGTTCCAGAGAAGCACTGTCTGGTGGTTGCACAACAGAGGCTAAATGCTGGAGAGAGGATTGTGCAATAAAAGAAGAGTTACCTTGCATTCCCTGCAGCTCCTGGACAAAAAGCGCTGTCCCTCAGAAAACGTCTGTCCCATGTAGGTACATTTTGCTGCAGGCAAAGAAAACAGGACATGACCGTTTCTATACCACTTTGTTTAGGCAAGCACAAAAACTATGAAATACCAGAAACCGAATAATTCTTCAGCTAACACTGTGAGAACTGGAGGTTGCCCGCTAAAAAAAAAGAAAGTTTCCAGCCTGAAGTTCTGCATAGTTAATTCCGTTAGAAACAAAGTTGTTCTTGGCTAGTGTGCATAAGCGGAAAGGAAATGTAACAGGGCATTAAGAATACAACAGAAGAAGGCTCTTCTGCATATTCCTCTGGTGATAAAGCAGAAATAGAAAGTGAAGCATATGATATGAAGTCCTGCTTTTCTCCTCTCCCGGGTGCAGGACCGTGGAGCGCTCAGACGCAGCTCTGGAGCGCCGCTCCCTCATTCGTTTGTGCCAGAGCTCTGATGTTCACAGGGGAGGAAGAGGAGGAAGGAGTGAACGGAGGGAGGCAGAGAAGGCTGGAATTATTCAAAGGCTGTCTATACTTCAGGGATTTAGTGTTTTTGCAGTATAGTAAGAGAGACACAGTTGTCTGTGAGCAGTTACCAGACCCCTGTGTGCTTTGTACTTGAAACAGGGATTCCATTTCAGCTTCCATAAAAATCAGATCACTGTGATCTTTGGTCTCGCAGATAGTTTACTCTGGTTTCACTGTACCAGAACACTGCCCACAAACAACAGCCCTAAAATAGTTATAAAAATACACAAAAAAGTTCTACATTCCCAGCTTTTTAGATGTGCAAATTCTCTGCTTTTCCTTTCAAAAATTTAGTTAATTTAGAGGTTTGCGTTGTTGGTTGGACAAAGTAAGCACTGTGACTGTATCACTCTGAGGCTATTTTCTATATTTTTACATAGACCTGCAGAAATCCTTCCTGCTTTCAGTCAGGGCTACAAAATCACAATTTAGAAGCAAGACAGCAAAGCATTCTTGGAAAAAAAACAACAAAAAAAGCAACTTAGCCAAGTCCACAACTCACCCTTTTAGCTACAAGTGCGGCTTTTATAAATGCCCGCAGCATGATCATCTGCCTGATAATGAAGCAACCAATAGCTACAGATGACAAGGTAACAGTTAGTAGGTGGTGAAAATCCCAATTTAAACACTCACTATTGAGTAAATCTTTGGGTATCCATTACAGAGAGTAGTGAATCAGTACGAGGATTATTTAACACTAGTTTGTGTTTTAGTGAAAAAATATTTTGTGGTTGTGCCAATGACTGTCTCTCTCTAGCAAAGAAGAGGAAGCAACATGACATTGTTACACTGCTGCAAAAAAGGACCTTGCTTTGGTACTTTAGAGGAAATGGTGTCACAAATACACGCTAGCAAGAAGAGCATTCCAAAAACTGACAAATTAAACTAAATTAAATTAATTTTTTTAACCCATTTAACACTGGGTCTTTAATTTCATAGATTCATAGACATATATAACAAAGTTTGCTTCTCATATCTACCACTGACTGTTGCATGTAGACTGGATCAGCAGTAGCTACTGAAAGTAGTCTAGATGCAATGGTAGACCGGATTAGACACAGTACTTACATCTGATGATTAAAAATAATAATAATTTTTAAAAAGATATTATTTCTATCCCAGTAATCATGCCCCCTTGGGGCCCATGTGGGGCCACTGTGGGCAGACCCACACAGCACACAGTGGGCAGCCCACTATGGTTTCCCAGTACTGAAGTGAAATGTAGAACACATCTGGACACTGCACTGTGGGGTCCAAGTGGGGAGCCCAATGTGGGCCCCGGTAACAGCCTGAAGGCACATCTGTGCCACACAATGTGGGACCAGGGTGGGGCCCCACAGCACAAAAGTGCGGGGCCCACATGTGTCCCATGATAGATTACCGGCACCAGCCGGTATGGACTGTGGACCAGAATGTTGCTCCAAAAAAAAAAAAAGCTACTTTCATCCGCTCCCTTATTTACAAAGGGTTGCCACAGCAGGTTTGATTCAGCAGATTTTTACACCAGATGCCCTTTCTGACACAGCCCCCAATGGATTTGTGCCTCCTCCCAGGCTAAAACCAGGGATATTTCACGTCTTAGGCAATTGTGTAAACCAATACACTATGACTTAAAACAAAAAAAACCCAACTCAAATCCTATCAAACAAGCTATTCTGTCTTAGAAAATGGAATATAGTCTGATAACTTTCACTTCCTGAGTTCTTACGCAGTATATCAATAAGATCCAGTTTAACTTCTATTTTACTGAAGTTTTGAATCAGCTGCCTTCTCTCAGCCTCATATTTCTGACAGTGTAATTTAACATGTTATATGATCTCATCTTCTTTACAATAGTCACATTTCCCTGTATGGTGTTATAATGTTTGTGCCAGCAAACATGGGGCCTATATGGCTTTTGTATGGTCAAGCCCACTATGGGTTCCCCACAGAAAACCCTCATGGGGACCCAAAAGAGCAAAATTGCTATGGGTCCCACATGGGCTTTCTTTGGGCAACCTATAGTGGGCCTGTCCATAGAAAACCCACATAGGGGCCCCAAAGGGCTAAATTGCTGTGGGCTCTGTTTGGGAACACCCACTTGGGGCCCACTTGGGTTAAGTATGGATTTCCCTGCCAAAACAGGCCCACAGTTCACCCACAGCTACCTACTGTGGGTCCGCACAGGCATATTTGCTGGAATAGTGCTAGGTTACTACTCTAGCAAGTAAGCTGGTTAACTGGGAATGCTAATATTTACAGCTTACATACCACAATAAAAGCTCCTGACATATCCTACTAAGTATCACTCTAAACAGCCCACAAAGTTTGAAATTTTTGAGTGGCATTAATTGCTCAGGCTAGGTTATAGATGAGAAGCATCGAGATTATACAAATAAATTTTTGACCTGAAGCTACTTGTGTATTGGCTCAGGTACTTTTATTAGCCAAGATCATTTTCACAGGTTTGGTTCTTAACATTTCTTCTGCCTTCTGCATCCTACATGCGTGCTCCTGATACTTACGTCTGCATGTCTTGCAGCAATTTCCATCCACATGTACAGGCAGCAAGTCTTCTGAGCAGTTTGCAGGAGGACAGAAAATCCTGCGACACTCCACCACACCATTCTGTAAGAAAACGTGATGTTCTTTTTTTAAATTAAGAAAAATATGCAAACATTATGAGCAAAAGTCCGAAGCTCAGCATGAACATAAAGCTTTTGCTTATGGCACTGCTGAAAAGTTCACTTTGAATGCACATCTCCTCCTCCCTTCTGTGTCTCAATTTAGGATACATTTGCTTAAGCATTTATGGATGCTTACATCTTTATATGAGGCCGAAAAACAGCTTTACCACTAAACACATACAGATTTCATCTACTGAGGCTTACAGTACAGCTGTGGACTGTGGCTGCTTTTCACCTATATAGGACCTTTTTAACCTTAGCTAAGGTTTAAAGAGTTCTTTCAACATGTATCTCATTCACGCATTCACACACACCAAAAGCAGCGAAGTTTTCATTCAAGTATGGGGATAAGGATGCAACTAGCGGACAACTCGCTCTACCACCTGAGCCATATTGGCCCCTTACACCGTATATATTTGGTGAGTATAACTCTGAATAGCTAGTACTCATCGAGTAGTAGCATCATAACCTTAACTTTAGACGTACAGTCTGAAACTGACAGCTGTGCCATTTAAGAATAATAAACCAATTATGATGTCAAATAATCTGAGAACAGATTAATCAGAGTTGATACTGAACAAGGGTGTCCTGCTAGATCGTTGAGGTCCTGAAGGACTGTCTTAATTTCTGAGACTGATACCTGTCTCTGCAAGCGCCTCTTCATTTCAAGAGTCATCCGAAATGTTTCCCCGGGACACCAGGGTTATCAGTTAATGGTATGTCCACTGAGGAAAACCAGACTGACTAAACTCCACCCTGTGCTTTATGTGCAATGATGCAGCAAGTCTAATTCTCCCAGACCAGTGATGGCCTGATTCAACACATTTTGATGTCTGGCTCCTATGTATGAGTGCAGGCAGGCAGGCTGATTAGGAGGCACTTAAAAGGGGGCGGGCAGGAGGCAGAGAGAGATGATGTAGGGGCTGGGTGAATAGGAGGTCTGATGGGAAGGCAAGTTAAAAAAAGCTAAGTGGTAGGTGTGGAGAACATAGGGGGTTGAAGGGACTATGCATCATAGAAAAAAAAAACCCTGAGATGCTGCTACACTTTTATGTGTCATCAATGTGAGATTAAAGTACTTGATATGGAGGTTTTTACAGCGTGATGGTTGAAAGTACATAACTGAAAGCCAAGGCCTCACTTTGAATCTAAGAATGAGGGTGACACTCACCTTACATGCACAGTTCCTGCAGTTCTCAGGTTCTACCCACAGCTCCTTATCCCGGTAGACCAGGCCATTGGCACTGCAGGTCCTCTCGCAATGACATCCCTCCAGCTGCGTCAGCCTAGACTCGGCGTAGTTCAGCTGCACACAGAATTACCAGAGTAACAAAACTAAATCAGAAGTCTGAGCGTGCAAGCTGCTTTACCCCTCATCCCTCCCCCTTGCCCCCTGGCACGCCCCGGATGGTTTTCACTGAGAGCCACTCCGCTGGGAGCCGCTTATTAGTAGGGCACATAGAATAATAAGCCGTCATCATTCAGCTCATGTTTCAGACCTCAGGCTATAATCTACTGAGAAATGACAGGACTAACAGCTTCGATCCCGCCTCACCCCTCTTATATTCCTACACACTGATCAGCCCTTCTTCCTCAGCTTATTTCATGCTCAACGCTCTTCACAGCTGTCTCTCAACAGAAGTGATGCATCTTTGACTGACAACCTTGTGGCGAGGCAGTATCACAGGGACAGATGTACAGGGTGGGTTGCACCAAAAAGTATAATTCTCTCTTTGAGATATTCTATTCTACTAAACTATCCCAAATTTGTTTAGCCAAATATATATATTTTTGAGAAACATCAGATGGATTATATTCACAGCCAACAGTGCAGGACTTTGACAATGGCAATGGGGTTTGTATCCTGAGGGTTAAAGTAACAACAGTCTACAAGTAGACATTACATTGCAAAAGTGGTAATTGTAAGAGATGAAATATTTTGTTATAACAAATATAACAACACAAAAAATCAAAGTTATGTTTCAGAAGTGGGAAGCTGGAGGAATTTGAGAAGTCCAATCGATCTGAGCACTCAGAAATTGTAGGTCCACTTAAGACACTCAAAGATGCTTTGCAGCCCTGCCTTTCCATCACTTTGTTCCTCCGAGACCTGCCCAGGTCTCAGTGTCAAAATGACAGGAGTAGTTGGGAAATGATAGAGGCTTTTCAGGAAAAAAGAGAAATGCTGGATGTCACTGAGGCTTTTTACTTCATTTGGAGAAGTCCCGGCTGGCTGCTGGAAAGCTGTGCAAGTTGTGAATGGTAGAGATGTGTCCTGTCAAAGCCCTAAACAAAATGTTTGAAATGCAATTTCAAAGGCTGGGAGGCTGCCTTGAGGCACCACAGAGGAATATCTTTCCTGTACAATGTGAGCATCAAATGGCGCCATGATGCTGCACAAAGAAGTCAGAGGTTAATAGGTATGTATCTCCTATGGTGGATACAAGAGGCTGAGAGAGGTGTGAAACAGTCAAGTCCCAGCTAAACACAGAGTTCAAACACAGGAAGGCAAGGGGAAAAGATGAATTATTACATTTACTCTGTTTGCATTACTTTGTTCATCACTTGTTTGTATTCCTGCTTGTCTCAAAGATATGTCAAGCACGTAAAAGTTAAATTTGATCACATTCAGGGAACCAATGATTCTTGGGCCAATGAGCATTTAATTAGATTTTGTTTGTAATCAAGATCTGAATTGTCTGCCATTAAGCACTTATCATATT
>VVAS01059572.1:7213-22447 GCA_015103295.1 Ptychochromis oligacanthus
TGGACCATTCTCTGTAAACCCTAGAGATGTTTTTCTGTGGGAAAATCCAGTCTTTCAGCAGTTTCTGAAACACTCAAACCAGCCCATCTGGCACCAAAAACCACGCCATGTTCAAAGTCACTTAAATCCCCTGTCTTGCTCATTCTGATGCTTGGTTTGAACTTAAGCAGATCATCTTGACCATGTCTACATAGTTAAATGCACTGAGTTGCTGCAATGTGATTGGCTCATTAGATATATGGTCACACAAGTCTAATGTCTGAAGTAGCATTGCTATAGAGGGTCTCCTCTGTCTTTAATGCACACTCAACAACTATAAGTTCTGCCTGTTTTGGGACTTGATAAATGTTCCTGTGAGTCTATATATCTCTGTCTCTACAGTTGCTGTTGAGATCTGAGTGAAAGCGAGCAGAGGGGAGACACAAAGAGGCCTTGCTCTTTAGGGTTTTGTCTCTGAACTCCCTTAAATCCTGTTAAGTCAAGCCCTCTAAAGAAAAAGTGCAGCCCGCCTCCGAGAACCACTGCGGTGTGTTTCCATAGTTACCCAGTATTTCTTCCCTTGTGTTCTTACTGATGGGTGAGTGAGGGAGCTGGGGGTGAGACACAACGTGCCGATATGGGGAGAAATGTGAGGAAGGTGAACGTACACGTGATTTTACACACACCACATGCCCACACTGGATGCTAAATACATGCGATTAAATAATTAAGTGCAACAGATGTTTTGACAAAGTGGTAAATTGTAGCTCTTAGCTCCGTCCCTTTAATCAGTGTTGATGAACAGATGAGTTGTTACAGAAGAATCTTAAACACATGAGTAAATAGCTTCCTCTTTAATGTCTCTTTGGCTGCCATACAGATTGCTCTGGGTTTAAATCTAATACTCAGCGCATAAACAAAGAGTCGATATCTCGGACTGAAAAATAAAATGTGGAAATGCCAAAAACTGCAGTACCTACAGTGGCCTCTCCCCATAGACTCAAGTGTTAAAATGCCCAACTTTACAGCATTAAAAAGCATGTTTACTTTCTGCTGAAAAAAAAAAGGTTTTGCTCTCTATGGATAGTTTCCGCCTTCATTTTTTATAACTCATCCATTTGGATGTTGACTGACAAATGTATCAGGAAGGTTGATTCTAAAGCAACTGTCTGCTAAGCTCTACCTCTTCTAATTTGAATTACTCAACGTGCTTGTGGTGCTGGGGCCTTCTGGATATTTTTTTATATGACATTATCTGACAAATGTTATGGCCTACTGTAGGATACATATTGTCCAAGAAGTTTGTGCTTATGTTTTGCTGAATGAAATGCTACTATTTTATTTTACCTGTGTTGCATCTGTATAGTTAATGGACGCAGCTTTCTAACCAAGCTTGCTAGCCTTAGTTGAAAACTTAGCACTCCAACTTCTCTTCCAAATATGGTCACTTCTGGTTCCAAAAAAACCAACGTGGTGGCCACCAAAACACTAATGAAGAGGCTTGAAAACGTGGAGTCCAGAAACTAGTGTCAATATAACTAGATCCCGACCGACATTATCAGCCGATATGCCGATACCATGTTGACATTGCATAGTTTGTCCATCTGAGGGCACTCTGCAACTTCCCTGTTGGCAATGCACGTTTGGAATGCCACAAACACAACAGCAGCTGATCTGAGCAGAGTCAAGCAAAGTGCAAATGACTAATCTACATTTTTTACAATAAAAGAGGTTTATTTTTAACCTGGGTAGTCATATTATCTTAGTAAGGACTCATAAATAAATACACATACCAAATGTTTGTTTTGTGAGCCTGAAAGAAAAAAAAAATATATCAGCCAATATACTAGCTTTTTACAAGCACCAAATATTGGTATTGGTCTTAAAAATCCCATATCGGTCAAGCTCTAAATACAGCAGTCTACACAGCAGACAAGCATTATGAGGACATTAGTATAACCGGCGTTAACCATTCCACTGAGAACATTTTAGCAGCTAAAAGCAGGTCAAACCTTTTGAAACATTTTACTATTTCAAAAGTGCTAGTGTTGCAATCGTAGTCAGTAATAGTCAGCTATTACAGACTAGTACAGTTTTCTATTTATTTTTAATCATTTTTAAAATCTAATAGATTTCTGTCCTCATGTCCAGGTTTAATTATTTAAATTAAGTTTTACAGGTCCAACAAAATTGTTGGATAAAGGTTTCTTCCAATCAGAGTTTGATATATTTTGAATATAATTTATTGGGGATGTTTGCTGAGATTTTAAGCATCGGCTCAGCATTTCACAGTACTCACCACACCACCTCCCCACCTCCATTTTCCATTTCTCTAATTTGTAATTTTACAGCTTTGACTATAAATACTGTTCTGCTCTGTGGACCAGTGGTATGGGTACCGCAAATTTTGCTCTGAGGCTGAGCTGCTAGCATTGTTAGATACATCAAATGGCATACACACAGTCCTGATGAAGCAGATTGAGAGATACTGACCTATACAATCTTCAAAATAATAACTAAGAATAGCAAAATGAGCGAAATATGAGGGAAATGTACTGTTTTCTTTTGTTCACATTTGCGGTTTATTTGCTGGAACATCATGCTGCCAGTGTTCCTGTCTGATCTGTTCATTTTGATTGCGTAAGGGATTGGGTTTATTTGGATCGGGTCTGTCGGGTCCGTCTTCAGTTCCATGGCTTTGCTTTATGTAAAATTCTCAGATGCTGCTTGGGGGATTATCAAAATGTTCTAGACTGGCCACATACTGTGAATTTCAGTGTTTTCATTCTTCCAAAAAAAAAGTTATACTTAGATCTTAGTGCACTTTGAGTTTTGCGTTAACAGTGTGGTTCTACCACTGAAACTAATGCAACAAAAATAATTCAGATTCTGACTGATGTCCATGAATATGTAAATGTCCTTTGTGATTTCTTTGAAGTCTGAGTGAAGGCATTGGCCCCAAAGAAACATAGTTTCAAAGAACAAACCAGCTTTTAAATAACAACAACAGCAACAGTGACCTGACTTGACTCATGGCCTCGGGTGTACCAGGAGCAAATCTCAACACAGAGTGAAAAATGTGAATTCACTCGATAAATTCAATTCAAGTGAGGGAGAGTGCTGCTGTAGGGAAGCGACAGATGTATAATGCAGAAAACAAAGCTGGAGAGTGAGGGTAATGTTAACTGGGAGATGAACAGTTATCATGATGAGCACAATGGACCATCACGTCTGCCAGTAATTTCAAAGTCAGCCCCTGCTGTGAGGCATCATGATACTGCTACAATATTGACTCAAACATTGGTCCAGTGTTAACCACAAGTAACAATTAATACACCTGTGGGATTCCCCAGTCTCATCTCTCCCTTCAGGTTTTAATAATCAGATTAGCAGTTGTAAAACAGATGACACCCTCCCTTTTGAATGCCCTCTGGTTACAGCAGATGTCATAGTATGGTGCATCCAATTAAAAAACAATTTTGGGATTGGGGGTTGATCGGTTCTCATTTACATCTTGCTTGGATCCCTCACAGCCTGAAGGCGATGCAAACGCTGCAACACACCGCTTGCACTTGACTGGCAAACCTTCAAAGAGCTGGCCTATTACAACAGTCCCCTCAGGAGAATAATAAGTGTTGCATTGCCCCATTTTTCTGTCAAGGTGCCACAAACAGAGTAAGAGTGATGCAGAGAGAATGAGCAAAGCAGGTGAGGCAAACTGCTTCTCAGATGATGAATCAAAAGACAATACTACACCTCCAGATGCAAAGGCCAATGCGCAAAGTCCCGCCATTTTGTCCGCCGGAGGGATGAAGAAGAGCAGACAGCGTGTTGGTGATATACTGTGGATAATGCAGGGAGCCGTGGAGCAGGCAAACAGGGTGGTACTACCAAATCTCTCCAGGAAAGGACATTTACAAGGGCTTGACTCACTTCCAGACATTGTTCCTCTCACTAACAGGAAAGTAGCAGCATATAAGTTGCTACCACCAACACCCGCCCCTTCCCTGAAATACAAAAAAAACACATACAAAAAAAAAGAAAAAAAAAAACACACACAAAGCTTTAACAGTGAAACTGCACTGTAGTGCTTGCTTTCACTGAGCTCTGAAGGAATGAGCAGCAGTATTCATTAGTGATGGATCTGCCATTCTATCAGGAAATACAGACCTTATGAACTTTTGCAAAGGTGCCAAGTTATTTCTAGACACTCTATTCCTGCTGCCAATTTTTGAGGGCTATTATATATAAAGCAAGGTTTTTACTGGTTCCCACTTCTAAAGAAGCTGAAAGGGAACAACGAAACAGCCCGAGGCGTTTTTCGACACAATCAGACCTCTGTGATAAGGGATGCTTGACAGGGCCATGACTAACTTTGTTGGTATGACTGTTAATTAAAGCATTTATTCAATTGTCCTTTAATCATTGTGCCCCCGATAAAGAAGAGGAGGAGAGGACAGACATTGCAGTCCATGAAATTACAAAAGACATTCCATATAAAAGTTGGGATTACCAAAATGTGATCCGGATTTAGGAGTGTGTAAAGCCTTTTGAGGACCATGGGGGCTTTCTGGAGGCAATCATAGATGTAATGACAGTATGTAGGATCCTGTGGACTGCAGGCAAGTCAGTGTCACATGTTGATGAGTCAGCTGCTTTAGGGGATACCATGGAAACAGATTTATCACCATGTTACCCTAGCATCCATGTTGGAGACCAGAGAGCTGAGGTGTGCATGAGAACACAATCTGTCACAAGCTTGGCAACTGATGGAATTATTTGTTTCTCTGAAGTGAACAATGAGGCCAGTATCAATTGACCCGTTGCTGCCACTACGCCATGTCACTAACTTTTTTCTCTACTCTACTGTAATTTGTGTTTTGTCCTATTTGTTGTTTGTGGTCTCCCGTTGTAGTTTGTGGCTCGTTTCTCTTTTCTCCCTTCTCTTTCCCCTGACTCACCAACCAGTTAAGGCAGATTGCTGCTCCTTCCTGTCAGAGTTCCTTTTTTTTGCCTGTTAAAAGGGAGTTCTTCCTCCCCACCATGTTCAAGTGCTGCTCACAAGAGATCATCTGAACTTTGGGGTTTTCTCTCCAATATTGAAGGGTCTTTACCAATAAAAAGTACCTTGTGATGAGTATTGTTATTAAGTGGAACTATATAAATATAAAAGAAATGAAATGGATTCTATATGGACTAGTGAAGTCAAAAATATCAGTTTTTCAGTATTAATTTTCCACATTTCCCATTACCAGCTGCACTTTCTGACTGTCACTTCTATCACATAGCAAACTGAAACACATACTGCGCTCCCCTCTCGCTCACACACATTCCTGTTGTGTTCTCATCATTAAGTCTGGGTGAAGAGCACTTTGTTACAGTGTCACACAGATGGCAAGTGCAGAGCCTCCACAACCTGATTTTGGTGGATCAACAACAGAAGGAGGGCTGTTAAGAAATATGTTTTCTATTAGAAGCAAAAGAATATAGAACGACCCATTCAAGTGAGTCCAAGTGATCATTTCTGCCTCATTTGAAGAAATTTTTTCAAGGTGTCCAAGAGATTCAGATAGAAAACGGCGTGGACCAACTGAGGGAAAACCTGAAAACAAAATGCCTCTAGCGATTAAAACATTTTTTAAAAAAAGGTTGACAGGAGCGCTTCAACTGCAGACAATACTTTCTGTTACGCAGTTTACATTCCAGTGGATTTCATATTTTTAAAAGTATCCCAAATGACTGAGCAGAAACAAAAAGACAGGGCCAGAAGTGGGCGTGCAACTGGCTACACAACAAAGAAGGAAACTTGGATGCCAGAGGACTTTTTCATGGCTCATTTGCTGCCAGGTGAGCAGTTTTCATTCAAGTGTGTAGGTTCTGTCTTTGAGTCCGGTTCTTATAATACATCTACAGAGACAATCCTTACAAAAACAGGACATCTCTTCAGGGTTGATGGCACTTGTTTTTCTGTAAACAAGAGTGCTCATCAGATTCTTAGACTTCACTACAATGAATGAGTGACAGTTCAGAATTAGTCTTATTTACCTCATACTTGGCCTTGGTGTTGTTCTTTATACGGTGCTGATTTATAACATGTAAAGTCTTGATGTAAGCATGTAAAGTCGTGCATGTAACACGGTCACTGCATATCTGGCTCTCTGAAGGACTCATAGTGGACTTATTTTGAATACATCTGTTCACTATGTCGTTCTCCTTTGTTAAAGCATACACTCTCTCATCATGGTGCTTTGAAAAGCTCTTGTTTGCTCATGCTCAGCATGAAGGCAGGAAAGTAGTTTTATAAAGGAGTATTAAAACTTGGTGTGATCTGATCATGAAACATTTTAGTCTATGGAACAAGAGAAAATATAGGATAGCTGCAAATTTAAGCATGTGTGGAAGCCGTTTAAAAGATGTATGCACTCACCGGTCAAAGAGTCTTGAGCATTTGAACTGACTTAGAAACGATATGAAAGTAGGCCTAAAGGAAATGGTCCTGGAGGTTTGAGATCTCAGTCAACTAGGAAATCTGCCAGTGTAACAGCCTGTTGCTAGTGGAGATAGCTGTGTGGCAAACTGACCATCAGTGTGGTTATATAAGCAGCTGGAACATCTATGAATCCATGCTTCCTATCAAACATGGATGAAACATGCACATATTGCTAATAGGAAGGCATTATTTTTGACACGTTAAGAACACTGAATGTAGATAGTTTAGTAGAAATTTGACCAATCATTCACAGCAGCCGCCATGTTTCCACAGTTTGAAAATCAGACACAAGGACCATTACACGCAGAACTCGCCAAGTTCATCCAATAAAGTCTGAGCACTTATCAATCATCCTATGAAGACTGTATGTTAGCTTCAAGATATTTCATCCCAGTGCCTGTGTGACTACACTGAGAGGTCATGTCTATCTTTTTCTGCTTGTTCACCATGCTTCTTTTGTCTGTTTCATATCAAACTGAGAGTTGTATTCATTTAAATACCCTCCAGTATACTGTAAGTAATTTGCTGAATACAAAGACTTTAGATATACGGTGCACTGTACAAGCTGGACTTAAAAAGCGATCACAGATTATTTTATGGTTAGTTCTTTGTGGTTACTTTTCACAATATGTCAGTGTTTAGTCTGTGTGTATATTTGTACTAGTGTATTCAATAATTACTGTTGTTATTGATTAATGAATAAATGTAAGACAGAGTCACACATAATAATATCTTCATGAAAGAGAAGAAGACATGTACACATGGACAACTGCAGTGTTTTTATTCCAGCAGTGCAGAGGAGGTGGGACACAACTCCACATTTTTAATTCATGATGTAGTTTTTTAAAACTTTGTCTATGACCCTGTTTTGGGGGGTGTTCCCTTCATTTTAACGCCTTAGCAGTTTGTGCCACTTTATTTTGAAAGATGTCAAATATATTTAGATTTGGAATAAGTCCAAAGGTTTAGGGCTAATACAAGCAAAACAGATGATTTGAAAGTGCCTTGGTACCAATAACATCAAGTAATTTCAAAATTTGTTTGGTGCTGTTTTCAAAGCAAAATGTTCATGGCATTACTTTTAAAAGCATACTTAGTGCCTACAGCAGCTCAGTATATAGCACAGTCTTTCATAGTGGACGTGTCACACACAGTTTACTCTGCATTTCAACTGTGACATTTTGAATAAATGATTTTCAGGACTGCAGCAATAAATCACATGTAGAGCAGAGGGTAGAAACTGTTGACAGAAGCCACGCAGTCATGAAATACAGAGACAGGGTGTTGAAACACAACACTGTTACTAATCACAACTCTGAGGATACAGACACACTGAGGGTTTTATACTGGTAGTACTGGGAACAACTGAGAGCTACAAGTTATCATGGCTGCCGGAGGAGAGCCTCACATGCTCCCAGCAAAGAAAACACAGGGGAGGTGTTCAATTAAGATCGAGCAGCTGCAATTAAAACACTTCCTGTTATTGTCTGTAACTGATATAATGGAATGGATCTAGTTCATAGTGTGTTTGCACTGAACCCAAAGGATGCAGACAACAAGACTGTGGAGTGAAGCTGCAGTCAATTTAGCGTGATTCGAATTATAATGCAGAAACAAAGTGACCTATTTCCTTTACTAGCTGCCACTTACTGATGTCATCGCTGGCACCTCAGCTCACCTCAGTCCCCATGCAACCTTCTCTTTGGAGTCTGACTCTGTCTGCACACACCTCAGATGACCCGACATCGCCAGAATCCTGCCTTACAGAATCACCCGCGCTTACCCCACAGATTCCCTACCTTTGACTCGAAGGTAGAAGAGTAGCGTGAGCAACATCCCTCCTGCTGAATGTTCCCACTCCTTCATACCCAGGATCTCATGGTGGTCTCCCGCACCTCTTCTGCTACTCCTCTCCTCATCCTGTCTTTCTCTTCCTCCTTCTCCTGCTCTCACCGAGCAGCTTCGCTCTTTTGTCGCTCTCTCCTCCCTCCTCTCCCTACTGATTTGCTAAGAGTCCCCTCCAGGCTGTTTCTCTTCAGTTTCCTGTCACCTCAAGTAGAACACATCAGAGGAGGTACAGGCAAACATGCGTCGTTTTTTTCTGTTTCTTCTTGTGGTTGTGCATCAAATGTTTCTTGCTGAAAAAGGATCACATCACATGACTGAGGATTTTCACATCAAAATGCTGTCTGCACCCACGCTGCTGTTGCAATTTTCTGTCCACAAGATGGCAGAACCAGCTCTGAATCCAGCAGCAGCATCCTCTACAGGCAACATTTTTTAACCTAAATATAAACCTCGTGCACTATTTTTAGTGGCTGTGCCTATTGGAGCACATCCTGGATGACAGCTATACTTTCCTAGAGACCTATCTCAACAAGAATTTAAAGCACTTTTCTCTGCACTGTGTGCTACTGTACATCACCTGCAGACAGGATTTGACACCTAATGTTATGCTGCCCTATATAAGACAGAGGTCATGTATTCTGAAATCAAAAGGTGCTGGGCAAAATTGACTTTATGGGTTAATTATTCTGTTTGTGGACATGAAAAAAAATGCCAGCTTAAAAAAAACAAATGAAATCTAATCCAGAAAGCGTATTTTCTTGTATAAAAGTCAGCCAACAGTGTGTTAAAGGACAAGATTCCTTGAAAATAAGGTAAGTTAGGGCAAAATTACCAAATTAAACAAACTGATTAAATGATGAGAAGCAATTCCTGACATTTCTTGAAAAATAAAGCTAGAATGATTTATCAATCAGCTGACATTAATTGATATTTGGTCTTTTTTTTTTAACTGGAAAAATAATAGTCAGGAAGTGTTGCACTCACTGTGCTGTTCACTTACATTATTGTATCTAAATTTCTGTGGAGAGGTGTGGATTAACGTGTACAAAGCACCTTACAACTACTACCCTAGCAACACACGAAAGAGTAGTAAACAATGTAGGAATCAGAGACCATAATAACATTCTGTGTTTAAAGGCCCACGCCTTGAAATTCAGGGATTTCAGTGAAGGTTAAGACAGCAAAATGTATGAAGCAAGATATAATTTACTTTCTAGCAACATTAAAAAAAACTCAGACAGGGATGGAAGGTTACAGCTTAAGAGGAAAAATTAGAAAAAATATTACCACTCTGACAACTATGTGCATTTCAGTTGGAGAATGAGTTAGATGATAGCTAATAACATTACTTTTTGCCTGATAAATATCATCCATTAGTGAATGCCATCTTATTTGTCAATAACCAATATCAGTAAACAAGGCTGATATCAGCCGATACCAATGTTAACCAATATATATCAGCCATCGGGGCGGCTGTGTTTCAGCGGGTCGTCTCCCAATTGGAAGGCTGGTTGTATGCCTTAGGATCCTCGGGCAAGATACGGAACCCCAAGTTGCTCCCAATGCATCCGTTGGAGCGGGAGTTTGTGCGCGCCTTAGACCTTAGACAAAGTGCTTAAAGGCAAAGAACAGAAAGTGATATATGAATGTGTATGTGAGAAAGCGCTTGTTGTAGAAAGCTCTTTGAGTGCTCAGCTAGAGCAGAAAAGCGCTGTGTAAGTACCAGTCTGTTTACCATCCCTTCTACTAACAGATACAGTACATTTCATTGGCATATACTGTATGTTGTCTGTTATGGGCCGATGTGAAAACATTTTTATAGAACAAAATGAGACAGAAGAAAAAGATGCTTGGGGTAGAAATGATGTTATCACACTTATAGTTCGTTTACTCTGGCCCGGATCAGTTGATGAGTTTGTAAAGTTGTAGCTTGTTTCCTGTGGTTTGGTTCCTTTTCACACAGACAAAACTCCAAGCGAACTCCAAGCGAACCAAAATGCATCACTACAAACCATGTGAGAACGTTCAGTCCACTTACTGGTCAGATGTGTCTGGGGCAGGAGCAACAAAAGTAAAAACAGGAAGAAATGCTGTGTTCTGGACTAGTGGATAACATGGAGAATTTACATTCATTTTACACCTAATTGCTAGCCCATATTGACTGTTTGTGTACTCTGCACATCTATGGTAATCTGCCACATCCCAGAATGCAAAGCATACCTGATTTAGAAAAGTGTGTTGTAATTTCTGATGATCACAAAAAAAAAATGTTGTTGTCCCGTGTGATTAGTCTGGCCCATCTCCCAGGACCATTTTACCTTGGGACCAGGTGCAAATTGCCCCCAACAACAAAGCTCCTGGGATGACTCAGACACCCAAACCCCTCCACTCCTGTAAGGTGGCGAATCATGGAAGGGATGTAAATTCAAATACACAGTATACGTGCATATAAGCTTTTAAGCTGGACTCTCAGTCATGGAACCATTTACATGACATACAGTAATTGCTGAAGTGCTACATCACAGTGCCGTGCAGTCCTGTGAGTGTCCCTTCCCTGCTTTGGCTGACGCTCGCTCCTACCAACCTACCTGCAAACACGAGCAACAGGATACTGAATGCAGCTCGCATGGCCTTTACTGTCAATAATAACAATGTCATTCATAGCAACACAATCTCGGTAACTTCCAGAAAACCTTTAAGAAAAAGTTTGGCATTCTGAGGAACTCCTATTTAGAGTTAGAACAGTAGAGCGATAATATTCTGTATGTGTGAAAACAGCTTCCTTAGCTTGCTTGCTTCAGGTGTAGCTGAAAGGTAAAATCTCTCTATTGGGGTCTCTTGTTTTGATGTGTTTAAGTCATAAAAAAGGTAACTGCTAGGCTAAAATAACCACCTTCTGGTAGCCTAGCTTAATGTTTAACAGACTCATATGAGACTCTCAGCAAAACCTGTATGTCCCAAAACACAGATTCCATATCCCATACTTTCTGAAATGGAAAATTTAGCAAATGCAGTTTTATGGCACTTCCTGTAACTTGCAAAACATCTGAAATCGACTTGTTCTCAATGCATACTGGAAGCACGGCATATTCTCCTCAGCACCCTGGAGAGTAATAAGTGGTTAGAGCCAGTGAATGGACAGATGGGCTGTTGAACTCTAGCTACACTGAAAACCAACCAGACCAGTACTCTTCAAAGCTTGTCCTCAGCCGGCACCGAGAACCCAGCTGGTGTTGGTTCTAAGCGTGTAATCAGTGACTAATTTACATCAAGGATGCAAAATGGATGCAATGTCAAACATTTAACTGCCAGGTAAGACGAAACACCTGCAGGCATCAGTGAATGCTGAGTTGCCATATGATTGTGTAGAATATGCTCCGTATTCTGTGTATTTTCAACAGCAAGTTATCTGGAAATGAATAAGTAATTAGAAAGCTGCTGGTCCATCCATCCCTTGAATATCAATAACCTAACTGAGTGATCGTGGGGCAAAGATGGACACTTTGACTGAACCCCCAGGGGCCATCCCCTTTGAAGATCGGCACCATGGAAACATACAGTGGTTTATCTCCCACAGAGTCCCGGGTGGAAAGCTCATAATTACCAGCGCATTGTGATTAGACTGAAGTCGGGATTATAAGAGACCTCATTCTCACTCCTCTTTCAGCTAATCGAATTGACTCATCTTCAGAAATGAGAACTCCATTGATTTTTTTCCCCCACTTTCATGTTGCCAGGTATTGAATTCGACATGTCTGTGTGGATCCAGGAAATTGAACAAGAACGCAAGAGGATTAAAAATAAAAAAATAAATACAAATGCTTACAGCTTACAACCTTGGCAAACTGATTCTGTAAAGAATACTTTTGTGTGGCATGAAAGACTCCATTTGCTAGTGTCAGTCTGATGCATACACACACACACACACATACAGTGGTAAACAGCACAGGCACAGAAAGAATTTTAGGAAATTAAGTCACATCAGAATGTAGTAGACCAAATGTGGCAACATTAAGTAAATAAATAAAGCAGAGGAATCATTGTTTTTATTCCAACACTTCACAGATAAACTGTATTTTAAAAGAGAGGGGGCTGATGTAAACCCTTTGCTCAGCTTAACGCCATCTGAAATATTCTGCCTCAGCAAGCAAATCCTAAAATGCTGCTCTTCTTTTAAAATAAAAAAAGCCTAAGGGAGTTATTGTGAGCTGCAGCTGCTTGTTTACTTATTTCCACAACTCAGTGCACTTTCTCTGGCACACATTTTTGGCCTTTTTGCAGTGCAGTGCAACCAAGCAGCGATGAAGCTGTGGCTCCGTTGGAGAAAATGAAACAGGCATCTTTAAGGTCACAGATGTTTAATTACAATGATGTTATCTCTAATGAACCAAATTGTCTTTGCCAAGCCGCTATTAACGGCATAATGCCAAGACAGCTCTGCCACCATAGGGCAGACTCAGAAATCTCTGCAGGCGCCGCAAATCCTTGAGCTTGCAAGAACAAAACTAAAGTTTACTGTATACGCAGAGGAACAGGCTGTCAGTCACAAGATAATACTCTCATGGTTAAGGATTTTAGATTTTTGGGGTTAATGCGACCTGGGAGTTATTTAAGGAATTAGCTTCATGGTGCAGACATCTATTTCTGTGCATGTTAGTCGACTGATGGGAAATGACAGTTACAGACCACTAAAGCATAACATTTGGGTCAAAAACGCACTAACATTTGAGTAAAATTAATGATATAAAACAAAAAAAGTTATAACATATCCAGAGGTTACTGACTTTAAAAGACAAAATTTAAAGGGAGGAGCACTGCAGCTACTCAGCATTGTTCTAGTTTTTATAGCTTTATAACAACTGAATATTTGACCAAATTTACCACTGTTTATGTGCAGCAGGCCAGGCTGAAAGCACAAAATTAATCCAGACCAAGTTAAGTTTCATTATGACTGGTCATGATAATTATGATTGCAGAGCCACAAAGTGTATAAAGCGAGGAGGTCGGGGTCGATGGATAAGTTGACAAAACACTAGGCTTTTAGACAAGTTAAGGCAGCTTGTTTTCCCAATTCTAATCAGCATTCCTTCTAATCACGACTCTTCCAGAGTTACATCTATGGGTTGTTTCTAGAAGCAGGTTCTTTTGGAGCCCCCATCTAAATGAATGGGGAGAGAGTGTCTCAACATTAATTTCAATGATCGGCGGGGCATAAAGCTGCATTATAAAAAGGCTTTAAAAGTTTTACTGACATTGTATGTGTAATTGAAATGTGTAATCATCATAGTGTGTGGATAAAGGACCCAAAATGCAGACTGTGAAATGAGTTCAGGAAACAAAAAAGGATCTTTTATTTAGGCGGAGCATGTAATCAAAGACAGCAGCAGAAAACAAGGTCCAGGTAAAACAAACAGAAATTCAGACCAGAGATGACGAGAGGAACATAGCATGACACAACAAAGAACTCAAGCCAACTGAGGCTTTAAATAGACACGAGGTAATCAGGGAGATGCGAAACACCAGGGTAACAAGACACAGCTGAAACTAATCAGAGACAATGAGACAGGGGAAGCAAAACTAAATACCACGCACACAAGACAAGAGACTAACAAAATAAAACAGGAAATAACCAAAACATGAGAACAATGAACACAGAGATGGAGACTTAACAATGGGGAAACGCAGGGGAGAAGAGAATAAACTAAAACTCCAGGAATCAAATATAAACAAAAACTACAAACAAAAACTAGACTGTAGAAGGTGAAACTAAGAAACCCAGAGAATGTAAAATGGCGAACTAAACTTGGAATGTCAACAAGGAAATAAAACTCAAAATACCATAAGCAATAAACAAACCAAAAGTGAATAGAAAATAATCAATAACAAACAGAACTTGAACGTCCATAATTCAGAACGCAGGGTCGAAGACCCAGGACCATGACAGTAATGTACTCACATTACTGTATATAGCACTTTTCTAGTCTTACTGACCACTCAAAGCACTTTAAACTACAGATCACATTTTCAACCATGCATTCATAGAGCACTTTATTCTCTGCACTTCATGTATTTTATCTACCTCAGACCCAGTTTAGTTTGGCCAGTTTAGAAATAATTAACCTAACACCATGGGAAGAAGCCAGAGTACCAGCGGAAGTTCACGCAGGCACAGGGAGAGCTACTCCAAATAAAGTAAGGTTCGGACTGATGCAACTCATACTTCTGTTACTTGGTGTGACACAACAGCCTCAATATTCATGTCTCAAGAGCACTGAAAAAACATAATCCTAATTCACATTATGGATACAGTAGCCAAGAAAAAGGAAGAAAGAAAAGCACACTACATCATTTCTATGATAACAAAAACAAATATGATTACCACCTGTCAGTTAAAACTGGCTGAAAAGTGCTGTGAGCGTCTTCTGTGCACATGTGCCAGCACAACAACACGACTCTTTGGAATCAGGGGCAACTGCCATATCTACCATTGCAAAATTTTCCCATAGATTTCTATTCAGGATTCTTTGAGTGCCATGTCTCCTCCATTGTTAACTTTGGCTGTCAGCTGTTAAATGCTGGGCAGGTGGTGTACAGTGGGTCCAAAGCTTTTCTGTTATTATTAATATCTATTATTATATTTTGGCACTTGCTTTCATTTAACAGGAGAGAGAAGGGACAGGCGGGCAGAATAGATCAGTGGTTCCATTCCCATTCATTTGGGAATGGAACCACTGAGGATGTTAACCAATGGGCAACGAGTAGTTAGTGATCGACAAATGGGTAAACAGGCAAACAGCAGATTCCTGGAAAGTGTCGGAAACACCTTTATGACCATCTGATAGACCAAACTGGTTCCACAGGTCACTTTTCACAAAATAATGTACATTTCTTGTATTACTTTCATCAGATTACACCGA
>VVAS01059601.1:0-14522 GCA_015103295.1 Ptychochromis oligacanthus
GAGCCCTCAAAGCGCTTTATGATCTACCACAAGCCTCATTCACCCATTCACACACATTCTTACAGGCACTTTTTTCTACACGTAAGTGCTTTCTATCCAACATTCACACACATTCACACTCCGATGAACGCATCGGGAGCAACTCGGGGTTCAGTATCTTGCCCAAGGATACTTTGGCATGCAGACCGGAGCAGACTGGAATAGCCAGGAATCGAACCACCAACCTTCCGATTAGTAGATGACCTGCTCTACCTCCTGAGCCACAGCCACCCCTAAAAAATATAAAAAGCTAGGTAGCAGCGATCTCTACAGGTGAGATACTAAACTTTAAACGCCCACATTTAACTAAAGCTAACAACAACACTACAACGTTACTTGAAGCACCCAGTAAGTGAGGTGTTAAAATGGAATTTCAGAAAAATCTATTTTGTCAGTACAGAGCAAGTAAAGATAAAACAGCCAGGTTTTAGTTTATGGTAGTTACTTGTGTACATGTGGGGATGCTGTGATGGTTGTGATGGTGAATGCTTGTGCTGGAAGTTGGGTTGGCTTGGTAGAGTGATTCGAGTGGAGTCTTTTTTTGTGGTAACAAAAGAACTCAAAAATAGTGCTTCAGGTAACAGTTTTTGTTTTCTGCATATTGATTTACCTAGGAAAGGATATGGTCTCCCTCTTACAAGGATCGGCTGCTTGAGATCAGATGCCTTGAGAGTGCCAATTTAAACCTATTTTTAATTTTCCAGCAAACTATGGAACTGTACAATATTTTATACTGTTGTGTACAGATTTAGACTCATTAGAATAAGACGATTATTGGAAAGGTAATTGTGATTAATTGCCATTGGTGCAGATAGGTGGATGAATCAAAAAGAAGACTGAAGTGAATAATTGTCTCTCTTACAAGAAAAAGTCATTGTTCTTTAGAGGATTTTCGTCTTGCAGATGTGTGTCTCTGTGTTGCATTTGCATCTGATTTCCAGGAGAAGGGAAAATTGGCTCTTAATGTTCTTTTGATGCTTTAGGCCAGGTGAAACTCCTGGAGGTGGTCTTAGAAATTAGTTTTGCTGAGAGTGAAAATTATACAGATTCTTCTTCATAAGGCTTTAAATGATGAATGCTAATTCCTTTGTAGATATGGAGATTACTGTGGATATAGAGGGGCCTGGGGTGCCAGTCAGTCGCGGCCATTTGGTTGCTCTAATATTGGTGATTTGGCCTTGGTCTGAGCTGTAATGCACTATGTTGTTTGACTGCCAGGGAACGCCTCCTCTGGCCCCACACCTCGCTGTCTTAACAAGTGGTTCTGTGGTTCTGCATTCCAAAGGGAATCCAGGTCACATCTGGGCCCTTATCTTGATAATGCAGCCGATGGAGAGCTGATGTGTGAGACCCCGTCTGAAGGTCTATTGATCAGAGGCATCCCGGAGTCGGCTGTCTCCTCTTTGGTTGTTTTTGGTTGCATGTTAAGTGTGGCTGGTTTGTTCCTACAAAGATAATGAACTAGAAGT
The DNA here is from genome assembly GCA_015103295.1 of Ptychochromis oligacanthus. Taxonomy (NCBI): domain Eukaryota; kingdom Metazoa; phylum Chordata; class Actinopteri; order Cichliformes; family Cichlidae; genus Ptychochromis; species Ptychochromis oligacanthus. Next base: position 1,509 of record VVAS01059601.1, read on the forward strand.
GCACTCGGAGAGCAGTTTTCCCATAATTTATGTCTACACTAAATTTTACAAAGTTCTGCCTGCTAGTTTTTGTATAATCTTGCTGAGTTGCAAACAAATGGCACTGAAAAACACCATTATTCCCATGCACATTAATAAAATCTAAGTGGTAAGTACAGAGGGTTCCCCAAATATATTATCAAATTAACTGCCTCTGCAAGAGAGACTTTTTCTGGAAATATACAAACTCTAAAGCTTCTGTGACTTGAATATTAATTTGAATAAAGCTTCTTGTAAATGATTCTGATTGTGTTTTTTCTTAGAACCTTATAAACAATAAATGCACTTTAATAAGACTATCTGCCGTTCCAGACATGCATTGATTTATTTATTTTTTTATTAGATACTTTTTTCCTTTTACTTTTACTGAATCTGTTTTATAGGAAACAAACACACTGCTGTCCATTTTTAAGGCAGAATTGTGATTAAAATTCAGTGCAGTTCACCTGTTTTGTCTTCTAATCTTAAAGAATGTACATGCTGTTGATCTCTTTGCAGCTGTCTCCAGCTTTCATCTCTTGTGTGTGTGTGTGTTTTTTCTCTTTTTTTGCAGGAAGGAGTAGCATCCCATAATGAAAACATGCAGTATCTGAATTTGGCAGTGAAGGCTTGGGCTCAGAGTCAGAGGGGCTTCTGCCACAGCAAACCGAGCCCAGACTTGAGAGACACGTGTCCAGTCAAGCGGGACTTGGGTGGGCAAATCAAGAAAAATAGGAATTGGGTAAGGAATTGCACACCCTTCACTATTCCCTATGGACCACATCTCATCCCTGTACACTGTCAGCAAGAACTGAGGAGGATGACCCCCAAAGATGTAGAGCTCAACTCTTCCGGCAACTGTGCAGTCAGATCTCAAGAGGACTGTGCTGTCAGCTCAGATGCAGCACAGAGAATCAAGTTTGCAGCTGCTGTCGGACTCGATCAGGGAACACATGAATGTAGCACTGGTTCAACTGCAGATGGGACATCAGAGCATTCGACAGAGGATTATAAGGGATCAACACATACAACAGTAACCACTAATGACTTGTTAGACTGTCTGGTGCATCCAGACATCATCACCCGTGTCACTGAGCTTCTACTAGAAAAGCACACAGGAAGTGATAGGACCACCACACCATCCTAGTTTTAATATTCATTTGTCAGGTGCAATGTCTGATTCTGACTGGAGTTTGTAGTGATTAATGAGCTGTGATTATTTTTATATTTTTTCCCCACAAATTCACCCACTAGTAATGTTGTGGCATCAGTAAGAAGACGCCTTACTTTTATTTCTTCAGTCATCTGGCAGTCAGGATCCTCCCGGCGTGAACCCCGGCTACAGGAAATCGCAGGCAATTCTAATTCTAATGCGACGAGTGACAATCTAACGTATTCTTGTTTTGTTTTCCTGCACATGCTAATCCTGTTTGGTTCTTCCAAAGTAGGAAAAATGGCCACTTAAATCAATTTAGTATGCTAAGACACCAAATAATTCAAAGTAATATTCCAGGGATGCAAACATTTGTTTTCTGCACAATGTTTCTCTGTCAGTTAGTAAAGAGGATCATCACTGACCAGCCACGAAGGGCGGATGGTAATAGTTTTGTGATTGATGAAAGCTGTGCAAGGAGCAATAAATGAAATGAGCCTATTTGAACAGTCAAAGTCAAACAACTTACAGGAAACAAAGGGCGGGTGTGCAGGGGGATAATAAATGTAATATGCCCACTTTGCTTAATTGAATTCCCTGTACTTGATTTCCCCTACATGGGTGGCATTTTACACATCTAACCATTGCCAAAGACCTTTTTATCAGCATATTATAGTGCAAAATTGTGGTAGTTATGGAGGAAAACAACGATAAGAATGCACATTTTAATTGTCATTAAAACTTCAAACATCACAAAATAAGTTTATTTACAGAACGTTATAGGGACGACCACAAGTTACACTTTTCCCTGAATAAAAACCATTAAATATTGTCACTATACAAACCACGGACAAAAACGTTATCGGTTTTTGCAAGTTTGAGTGCATTTAAAAAAAAAAAAAAAATCACACATACAGTACCTTTCATTATGCCTTTTTTCACAGCACAGTTGATTTGAAAAACACAGACGGCTCTGTTCTATTCAAGTGTCCCAATGAGCAGCACAACACCAGAACCCTGAACTGAAGCAGTTATGTGGAAATTCTCCTTTCATAATTTGAATTTCATACCTCTGATTTTCCTGCTGTGACATTTCAAAATGTCTTCCATGAAAAATGTGTTAAGTAGACAAAAGAAAGCTGAATGTTTCTCTACAGTTTTAAACTTACTTCCCACCTACCAGACAGTAACTGGTTTCACCTCAACATTACATGCAGACCCATGTGACTTGCTTGAGAAATTTAGTTTTGTTTAGTAGTACAGTTGCAAGCAGGCAGTGTAATCCTTGGTAATGTGACAGTGTCGCATTAGGCATTTGATAACGACGAGCTTTGTTTCCTGAAAGTCGGACCTTAGGATTGTGATTGTTATAGGAGCACAAAGCGAACTGAATGTGTCCAAGATGGCACAGCTTGTGATTATCATGAAGCATCACAGAAAATGCAACGTTTTGACATGGAGTTAATATGCAACAAATGTATACAGTGTATTATTAACACACTTTCACAACACTATTGATCATTTTGTCGGAAATGACAGACTCCTTTGTTCCCCTCAACCTCTATTTCTTATTTTCAATTTAATTCAGGAAAGCCATTCCTTGTAAGGTCATCAACTTTGAAACAGGAGTCTTTCACAAAATATATTAAGTGATGTCATAAAAATAGCTTTAAAACCACACAATCTCCAACAATCGTATCTTAAGAGTATCATTTTCACTAAAATAATACCTTTTTTAAAAACAAAACAAAAATAAAGCATAAAGCAGCCAAAAGGATAATGGAGTGTGTCTAATACGGCAATATTACATTCGGGTGGTCTTTCCTGTTTTGTTCAGTTGTATCTCATTACTTTTTTTCTTTAAGTCATCGTCGTCTTCCTCCTTCACGGAATTTTCTAGGTAAGTCTTCTCCATCTCATCAGGGTCAACGTAGGTGTAGAAGTAAGCCATGATGGAGAAGATGATGCAGACACCCAACAGCAAGACAGCAAATAGCAAGAACTCTATCCACTGAGATAACAGAGGCAGATTAGTGTTCACTGTACACAGTGAAGGCAGATTCAGTTCATTTGTTGCTTACCAAGGGAATATGTGGTAAGACATATAATCATTTTAGATGCTGATATGTGTTTTATAAGAGATGGTGATTAAAAAAGGGCATTTTATAGAACTGGCACTTTTGGCATACAAAATCCAGGACAAAGCAGGTGAGTGACACGCTTCACTGATTTATAAGAAACTCCAAGAAGTGAAGAAAAAAAAAGCTTAACAGGCTGAGTTTACCCATATTTCTCAATTCCACCTTGTAGCAGTACGCAGGTAGTTTTGATTTATTTTCATTTTGAGATACATTATCTGGCTTTTTAATTTCTGCCTCCATCTAAATGCATTTGAGATCATGAGTTTCTTTTTCCTCCAGTTATCTGTGTGGCTGACTAGAGAGAATATTCTTATTACACCATCTATACATTTAAATATTAATTCAGCTTTCAAACTACAACTTTGAAAAGACTTTTAACCAGTTATGGTTTATACACTCTCTTGCCACTTCATTAGTTACACCTTGCTAGTACCGGGTTGGACCCCCTTTTGCCTTCATAACTGCTTTGATTCTTCACGGCACAGATTCAACAAATTGCTGCAAACATTCCTCAGAGATTTTGGTCCATACTGACATGATGGCATTGCACAGTTGCTGCAGATTTTTTCGGATGCACATTCATGATGCAAATCTCTCATTCCACCATATCTCAAAGGTGCTGAGTACAGTGAACTCATTGTCACGTTCAAAAAACCAGTTTGAGATAATTTGAGCTTTGTTACACCGCACGATATCCTACTGGAAGCACCCATCAGAAGACGGGTACACTGTGGTCATAAAGGGATGGATAGCAACAATACTCAGGTAGGCTAAGACATTTAAATGATGCTTAATTGGTATTAAGGGGCCCAAAGTGTGCCAGGAAAATATCCCCCACACCATTACACCACCAGCAGCAGCCTGAACTGTTCATACAAGGCAGGATGGATCCATGCTTTCATGTTTACGCCAAATTCTGACCTGCCATCTAAATGTTGCAGGAGAAATCGAGACCCATTGGACCAGGCAACATTTTCCCAATCTTCTATTGTCAGATTTTGGTGAGCCTCAGTTTCCTGTTCTTATCTGACAGGGGTGGCACCTGGTGTGGCCTTCTGCTGCTGTAACCCATCTGCTTCAAGGTTCAAAGTGGTGTACGTTCTCTTCTGCATACCTTGGTTGTAATGAGTGGTTATTTGAGCTACTGTTTCCTAACTGTCAGGCACCAGCTTCCAGCTCATTGTGCACCAACAACCATGCCACATTCAGTAACTTAGATCACCTTTCTTCCCCATTCCCCAGTTTGAACTTCAGCAGGTCATCTTGACCATGTCTACATGTGTAAATACACTGAGTTGCTGCCATGTGATTGGTTGATTAGAGGTTTGCATTAACGAGCAGTTGAACACTTGTACCTAATGAAGTGGCCAGTGAGTATATCCTTTTCTTTCTTTTTTTTTTATGTGTAAGAGATTTTAATGTTTCCCACAATGCCCCACAAAGTTGTACCTGTTCCAGTCCTGCTCCTTCTGCCACAATCAGCACTATCACATTGCCAAATGCAACCGTGAGCAGCCAGCCAGCCTGCAGCACTGACTTCATGTTGGCTGGAGCCTGGAGGTAAGAGAGGTCCATGGTTAATGAAATAAAGAGACAGCTGGCAGCCCTGGGGTTAGAGTTGCTTAAAAGTTCCATGACGTGGGAATTTGACTGACCTCTTAATTTTTGTTTATAAACAAATATGGGTGGGAGATCAATTTCTAGGGTGAAATGTTAGAAGTTGCACTATTTTATAAATAGTTTTACAGTAAATGTAAGTACAATTTTAAGGGGATCTTGAATGGACAGCTCTTCTAAAAAAAAACAAAAACTCTTGTTTATCAAACAGTCTAATTTTTACAGGTGGCTCTGAAAAGCTGCATTCCTCTGACGCAGAGCAAGAGATCGGATGTCAGCTTTATGACATGACTTTATGACACTTAAATTAGTTTCCATGGTGAGGAAAAAAAGGCAGCTAAATGCCCATTGATACTCAAACACCATAATGCTTTGCTTCAGTATCTGTTTCAAAGTATCAAATTTCTCCAAATACTCATAGTTTTACTCAAAAATTTCTGCACTCAAGGCATTAAGAATACAGAGAATACAAATAATACTGATAGCTAGTTCTCCTACGTACCTGTGAGTAGGAGAACTCCAGGCCGGTGATGGAGAACATGACTTCTCCAGCAGTTATGAGCGTGTACTGGGGAATCTGATACGCAATGTGCACATTGTTGGCTTTCACATCCTCAATCTTGTGAGCCGCAATTTCACCTGATTCCTGAAAAGAGACACACAGGACTTTGGTCATGTTGTAAAGCTGGTAAAATCTGTGATGAATAAAATAAAATGGCAGCTGTGTAGAAAGCATCCTGACGTCTGTGAGTATGACGGTGTAGGAAGCTCCAAAGTCCAGCAGGCCCAGGTCAAGTTTAGAGGACTTCCCTGACTCTGTGGTGCAGGTCACATCAACATATCTATCCAGAAGCAGGAGGTACATGAAGAGCGAGATGAATTAGAGAAGAAAAAAAAAATATGATTTGACTTGCAAAGTGTAAGCTGACATTGAATTGATGAGTTATATCATGCCTAAAAAAATCTGTGAATAATTTAACTGGGGGAAATTTGCACATGGATTCACACTAGATGTATAAAATAAATTTCTTTTGGAACTGAAACCAACACGTCTCGTTTCTGTTTCAGACATTAGAAAACCCTGTTCATAATAATACTTGACATTTGCATTAATAATTATGAGCATAATCTTCCCAAAAGCCTACTCACTCTCCCCGCTGCACGGTGTTGTTAAGAGTCACATTGTAATCAGGGGGCACGTAGAAATTCACATCTCCAACTGTTATGTTCAAGGCCTCTGGCTGTGTGTTGAGGAACCTGTTAACATGAACCAGGAGAACTCATGAGCAAACCTACTCATTATCCAAGGTAGTTAACTTGAAACTACAGTATATTTGAAAACAGCAAAGAAACAAGCAATGTTTTACATTTTAAGCATGAAAGCTTAGTAACAGCCTCGAGATGAAAAACATTTTACCTCACTAATGGGTTCCCATCTTCGTTTTTCTTTATGTGGTCTTCTACCTGAAAGATTAAAAAAACATCAGTATTTGCTGCCGTGTTTTCAATTTACAGTTATTGGAGTTATTTAAAATTTACAATCTTGCACATGTATTTCTGGAGATCAGCATTCACAGTGAGTGTATATATTTCATTAAAAGCCCTGCACAGCTATTTCCCCCATTTCCCCTCATTCATCTTTTTACTATGAGTGATGGAGTCCTACACTAAGACAACATAATTTCTGTATTTATATTTTTGCCTCGCTTTACTAACTGACCTCAGTGCTAACCAGGTGAGATGTGGGAATGTGTCTGTGATAACAGACAAACTGAATTTTTCTCTGACTCCTCCACTCCTGCAGCATCTGAACCAGCTGACTGACACTCATTTTCTTACTCATACAGTTGATCTTAAAGCACATATCAGAGTGCAGAAGTTACACCATATATACTCATTATTTCTTGTATTTAACACGACTGCTTTTATAGTCAATCTGTCATCAGTGTAACAGCAGAGTCAGCGATCACTTCATCGCAGATTTATTATCGGCTCAGAATAAAATCTATAGGCTACGTCTAACTCTGTGACTCTGTTGGACAGTAAGGCATTTGTCAGGGTGTTCGCCAGCTCCCCGACCCTGAAATATTTTGCATACATTACTGTAGTAATCACTGTTTAAATAAAACTATGAAGCTTTAGACACAAAACGCTGACCAGTGAATAATCATTTGTTGTGTTGTAATCTGTCACACTGATGGAAAAATGTCTGACACCGTTGGCATCATGTCAGAGATGATGTGAAGATTTCTGAGTGAAGATGAGTCTTAAATGACTTTCAGATTCTAAATTTATGGTCATTTCATGTGAATTGACCAAATGCTTCCGTCCTTAATACCTCATATTTCCCTGAAAAATTACATGCGGGTGACACGCCTCTTAATAGGAAAACTGCCAGATTTTATGTCTCTACTGTTATTACTTTGCTCATAACAAAAAAATATTTTTGTCATTAAGTTCAGGGCATTTTCAAGCCTTTTCTGAGCAGCGTTTTCTGTGAAGTTGTTTTCAAATAGCTATATCTAGAGAACTACTTAAGCCGTCTATTACTATTAAGATGTCATTCAAAATTTTTAGGCCAAATATCTGTGACTATGGCTTCAGGAGAATGGAATTTCAAAAGTGTAGCTGAAGTTCAACAGAAAATTCTGAGAGCGTGAATTTGCTTGAAAATTTGATAGCATGGCCTACACTACCATATTTGAAGGCTTGTAGAAAGAACAATTTCAAAGACAGGGGGTTGGAATTTGTAACACAGATTCCCAGTATGAGGTGTACTCTATACCATGAAACTACTCAAATCAGATGAATGGTTTAAAAGATATTGGAGCTTGAAAATGGAAAGAAAACAAAAAGTATTTTCATGCAAGTTTACTGTAATATTACAAAAACATGACTTCATCTAACAGCTTCATTTTGAGTTTTCTAGAAAGATTTGGTCTCATAGTAACATACCCAAAATTTGTGATGGTGTTCTCCCTCACTTTCCCAAAATGAACTTTTGAAAAATTCATATTTCTGTTTACGGGCAGCATCCACGGCCTCAGAGTGTATATTCTAATACTTCTACTAATACAGATTTCATGATGGAGAGCTTAAATTCCACAATGTGTGTCTTGTGCACTAGGCTAAATTATGTATGAACTATTACTTTTCATGGCACTTTAGGTATACACTCGAGGAGTATGACATCAAAACTGCTGGCAATTACATTAGAGCATTCAAATCACTTTTAATGTCACCATGACAATTGACAATTTTCATGTTTCATTATTTCCATAGCTGAACACTGTACTGGGGTAATAGTTCAGAAAACACTGCTCAGAAAAGGCTTGAAAATGCCCCTACCTTCATCACAAAAATATTTTTAAGAGCAAAGCAGTAGAAACCACAAATTTGGCAGTTTTCCCATTAAGAAGTGTGTCATCAACCTGGAATTTTTTTCAGGGAAATCAGAGATGGTCAGACTGGGAAATTTTTCTTACATTTGGTCAAGTGATACAAAATGACCCTGTAGTTTAAAGTGAGTTTCTGAATCCAGGCTGCAGAGAGTCTGAATGTGTTCTGATAGGATTTCATGTTAAATGAGTTGACGTGCTGAAATATAGTCATTAAACGACGTCAAATAACATTTTAAAATAAATGTCTAAAAATCTGAATTTGAACCTCGACATCTTTTCCACTCCAAATGACCAAAATCATTCTAACTAATATCAAAGGTCCATAATTAAATTAGTTGATTAACTCTGTGATCGGAGTTTATAGTTAGATTCAGAGTTTGCTGAACCTGCTTTCTGGATCAGGGCCCTGATCTCATGTCTGTTTTTTTTTTTTTGTTGTTTTTAAAATATATTTGATCCTATACTGCATCTTCCCCTGCACCTTTCTGATGATTTCAATTTAACTCCTAATAAATAATATCCAAGCATGCTCCTTTCAAAATGCACACTTATTTGTGCTTATTTAATTCTCAATATTCAAAGGTGTTGAAAAAATCAAGATGTGGTACCAGCTTCTAAGAACACTCACTAATTTGCAGCTGACTCCAGCAGTGTCAGGGTAAAGGATCACACTGTAGGCTTTTTGTTGTTCAGCCTTCTGGGTGCACTCAAAGGTTGATCTATTGAAGGTGATTTCAAATTTCAGTTGCTTGTCGGACAGCGGGACGATCTCGTACTCAAGAGGGTCCTGATGCAGCGAGACCAAGAGAGAAACCAAAGGGTTAATATTGAGGATCCACCTGTCAACCATCTCTGACAAAACAAAGGCAGTAACATCAAACACATCTAAGTACCAGAAGATTTAAGTTCTACTCTATGTTTTTATTGGTACTATTTAGAAAAGTAAATCATAAACTTTATATTACACATTTGCCAGAATGAAGTTACAAAATTTCCTGTTTCTGTAGAACAGCTAAAGGCTTAGATAGTGAGTTGGTACAATCAAACAAACTAAAATAGCCCATTCATTGTTTTTTTTTTAATGATACATCAAGTGTTATCCTTCTCTTCTTATGTATATTAGCTGAATTCTGTTTATTATATATTTTACCCTGAAAACCCATCTGCTTTTTTAATTTTGGTAAATCCTCGGTTTGGTGTACTGCTGCTGTTTTGAAAAGTACACACACTTGTAATCACAGTTAGGCATTTCCTGGTTAAATAAAAGTTAAGTGGGCAATGAACCCTGGAGAACACACACACACACACACACACACACGCTTGGATCTGTGGGAAACGGTGGCTACGATGGCTGCGATCCTGACATTTGTGTAAAATGCAAAGAACATCAAAAATCTACTGTGCATACGAACTGCAGGGAAACTTGGCCTTTAATTCTGCTTGCCTTAAGCAACAGTGAAAAGTATAAAAAGCTTGACCTCCTGCAGCTTTCTTACCTCAAGGTACTTGATCGAGTTTAGAGACAGCTCAGTGCCAAGTACCTTCACACCGACATCACCTTCAGCCACGTTGACAACCTGCAGGAGACAATTCCCTGCAGGTGCAGGATTCACCACAGTTTTCTAGAAGAGAGAGAAGAGCAGCATGATGAAAAATATCAGAGAAAACACTTTTAGATCAGTTCAGAGCATGACTGCCAGATTAAAAAAAATAGTTAAAGCAGGTGGGTATGCAAAAAGAAAAAAAAGCAAATTTACCATTAAACAAAATAAGAATATGTACCAAAAAGATTACACGCACACAAACTTTGAAACTGCGCCTTACCGACATGATTATATAACTGGACACATGAATTACAGAAGTTCGGGTTTTCCAGGAGATGTGTGATTTGAGTGCTTTGAGTGCTTTTCTGTAGCAAGGCGTATGTATGCTGCTCATACGTACCACAACATTCACCTCCACCAGTGTGGCCGCTACGAAGGCCAGTGCTGCAAAAACCATTCCCACGGCCATTTTCCTCAGAGGCCTGAAGACAGAGAGAGCCGGTGCCCAAGAGTTAACACCTTCATATGTCTTTTACTACTTTTCACTGTCCTGAAAGTCATTTTATAAATCAGAAGGGTGACACACCACACCAATGTCCTCCTTGATCAGCTGTCTGTCATATAATTGCATCCTCACTTTTTTTTTTGACAGCTGTCAGACAGGTGTCTGAAAACAGCTAATACCACATTTGTGTTTATTATAAAAGTTTTAGTTCTGCTTTTGTTTGAAGCAGAGATCAGCCATGCTTGCTCTCATTTTTAATGATGTTATTCTGTAGTTTCCAAAAGTAGAATGGGAGGCAGAGCCTTCAGCTATCGGGTCCCTCTCCTGTGGAACCAGCCCCCAGTTTGGATTCGGGAGTCAGACGCCCTCTCTACCTTTAAAATTAGACTTTTTTTATCGCAGAGTGCCATGCCGCTAGGGTGCAAACTACAGAAAGTCAGACACCTCTAAAAAGAAACAACGTCCACTAAAAATATGATTTTTGAAAGTTTGGGGACTCAAAAATGGTCACAAAATCCTGCTTTTGCCAAGCATTTACATTTTTATGTATTGTTATCATCATGGATCATACATAAAACCTGGCTTTTATTGATGTATGACTTTGAATTTCTTTCTCACCTTTGCAAGGCATAAACTAAAATAGTTAACAAATGTATGAGCGATGGCGCTGAGGAAAACAGAAGTGCACTCCTATTATTACTAAAATTACCATCCTGCGTAAGATAAGTACACATTTTTAGCCCATGCATCACACTATAATTAAATCACACTGTATACTGTTAAGGCTGTTACACACTCCGCGATAACAGAGAAATTTGTTCTCGCTCCCAGAGCTGCGAGAAAAAATTGATGTCATTTTTTTCTCGCAGCCCTGGTTTCAGAGTTCTCGCAGTTTCTTCACATCGTCCGGGCAGAACTTTTTTCTCGCAGGGTGTCCGAGAACTATTGTGTGATTGGTCAGAAATTTGAAGTGGGCATGGTTAGTGTGTAAAACCGCGTGACGTATGCTGCAGTGGGAGGGCCCTATGAGGACTTCCCAGGAGGTCTGAACCATCAGACCAGTGTTTCTCATTTAAACTTCACAAGCAACTACACTTAGGTGACCCTTCTGCAACAGTTAACTTCAGTAACCTGATAAGGGGAGCAGCTCGTCTTTATTGCTACCAAATTATCCGTAATTATGCCATGAACCTAAAAAAACCTGAAGTTATATTCACCTGATAAATGCTCTTGTTATCTCAGAAAACCACCCTTATCACAAAAACATCTTGACATAACTCTATAAAAAAAAAAACACATTGCAAGCATGGCTGTTCTCTGCTTCTCTACATGAGGAACAAGTATGGAAATGAACATTTATCATACATTGCAAAAGTATTACGGAGTGAGGTGTAAAACTAAAATTCAGAGTGTTTTACATTCATTAAACATTCATCAGATTTACATTTTTAAATGTACAAACACTTCCCTCAGTAGTTAACTATTTGGTTTTTTTTCCTGAGGTGTGTCCCTGGGAAATAAAAGAGGTCACATGGCTCATTTTTCCAGTTTACGAGGTTTCCTAAATGTTCCTGTCTGCAATAAAGGTGGCAGTATAACACAAAAAACAGTGATCTCTACTCACGTGATCTTGATTCTGCAAAGGCTGACAAGCGGATATATGATGAGGTCAAAGATGGGCACAAAGAGAAGAATCAGCAGAGCATTCAACATCTAAAGAACAGGGAAGAGGAAAATTCCCTATAAATGACTCTGTAAAAGCTCTGTAGAACTCATAAAATCATAAACGTTATGCGAATAAAGAAAGTGATTCTGATTCAATATTGCTAGTAAAGAGATGGAAAGATAGCAGTGATGAACAGTGATAAAAGTGTTTTCATGAAACTGACTCCATCGCTTAGCCTAGTCAAACAACTTGTTTTTATTGTAAGTGGAAAGCATAAGTCTAAGTGTAAAATCTGCAGGTAAAATCATGTGGGCTGGCAGGCTCTCCATTATAAATGTATAACAGCTATGCAGTACACTCCATCACTTATTGTGCTGTACTAAAGCACACTCATTCTGCAATCTAAGAGAGACAATGAAGGACTGACTATAGGTTGTTTATATCAGAACAACATGAGGCTCTTTTTTAATACTTAATCCTTAAATTTTAAAGCTTAAAGACATGGTATCCATTAACACTTTATGGTCAAGCTGGCCAGTCTCATAATACTAAATGAAATGAAAATCTACTTCACTTGCTAAGACTAGAAAGTTCACAGAAATAAAGATGCTCCAGTGCAAGGCTTGCATGGGATCACTCAAGATACCGAGTGTCTGCTGACACTTAGGCTGGAGACAAAAAGAAGCTGACAGCAACAGTTTTGCACGTTGCCTGTACTTAACCTAATTTTAACTTGTCCGGTTTGTTTTGGTTTATTTTTGACTGTGCATGAAAAAGATCTGATTTAGGTCTAAATGATAGTGTGGCTTTAACCTCATGGCAAACATGGATACACCCACATGCGTAAGATCAGCATTGGAGAATAGTGAACTATGAGTAAAACTGGCAGTTTAATTTTGCAGTAGCTCGCTGGTGGTTCAACTACATTCTGTCACATTTAAACAAGTACAAGTAGTTTTTTCTTCCCAC
>VVAS01059614.1:0-11311 GCA_015103295.1 Ptychochromis oligacanthus
CTTCCGCTGGCCTGATCTGCTGTGGCTCATTTGGTGCCATTTCATCATCCTACTTTCTTCAGCAAATCAGGTTTGTTTTGATGACTGTCTCCCATTTTGTCCTCTTCTTTGTCTTTCTACAGGACAGCTCTAGTTCAGTGGGTTCAGGAGAGTTCACTGGTATCAAGGAGTTGGATGACATCAGCCAGGAGATAGCTCAGTTGCAGAGGTAACAAACAGGGTCACTGGCAGCACCTAAAACACACAACAGTTCATCAAGCATCAGTTATAACCATGACAGCTTATGCACAAGTGTACCTTTTTTTCATGTAGTCAAAATACAATACAGTAATAACAGCGGCAACAGTAATTTATAGCGTGGTGTTTAATTTTAGTTCCAGCATATGATGAATGTACTTTGTGATGTTCTGCGTAAGAAATATTATTTTCGCCACTCTAACTTTGGCTCCATAACTAATCCTTTGTCATCATCCACATCAAGGCTTTTAATTCATTTCAGTTTCATCACAATGTATATTCATAATAACGCACAGAAGAGTACTCTGCCTTTTCTGCCACTGCGATGGATACCCTGGCAAAATAATGTTGGGTCACAGTTGGTAAGGAAATCTCAGAGTTCAACCAGACATACTTGAACCATGTTTTTATGCAGTAGCATAAATCATCATCGTGCCGATTTTTTTATTTATTTTTTTTTTTTTTTTATTTGGGCCATCAGGGAATACTAACAGAAAGGCTAGTTGAGTTTAGTTAGCACTATGGGTGACTTGACAACCCAGAAAACCACAGTCAGAGCTTGTTTATTGGTTTCATATCGGTTTTAAAGTTTTCTCAAAATCTGATTCTCCTTGGCATTGCAGCTTCCATGTAGCTCTGCCCTGTGGGCATATGAAAAGCCAGTGTTAACATCAGCCACATTAGTTGCACAATGTGCAAACACTAAAAAATTTTTTTTACCATCATTACAGGGACATTGCCATGAAAAAACAAAGTAATTTAGTCTTTAGTTGACTCTTGTGTTCACTTTTGGAGCCAGTAACAGAACATTTTGTACTTTGCTCATAGCTGAATTTTTTTTGATTTGGCAGAGCATCTCTAGTGAGTTACATAAACTGTCACACAATGAGGCAGTTACTCATTGTAACTAGTGTCCCGAACTGGACATAATAAAGAAAAGGGGAAACTGAAAAAAATATTATGGGCTCTTCAGATAGTAAAGTACTTAATAAGTCCTGGCATGTCATGCCAACATTTTCTTTTGATGTTTCCTTTATGAGTGCATTACTGTATGCTTTCATAAGGGATAAGTCTTCATTGGATAAATATCACTGAGGGTGAATTTTTCCTGTCTGCCATTGTGGTTAAAGAGTCATATTAAAAAACTTCCCTTCTATGTTCCCTTTTCAAAGATGGAGACCAAAAAGGCATTTGACACAGTGATAAAATATAAACTTAAGAAAGGAAACATGCTCATGCACATCAGATGTAGATGGACTTCTTGGCTTCGTCTCTTCCTGCTGTTTTCCTTCATCTGCTTTCCATCAGTCCACCCACCCAGTCAACCACACACACAGCTATCCATTCTTCCTTTGATGCATGTGTTTTATCAATTTTTTGTTTGTCCACTACTTATTCTCCATGCTGCGTCAGCACTCTTGCCTTTACCCAGTGGAATACTCTCAGGTAAACAAACCGGCTACTGAATACCCATGGACTGGCATTCTGTCAAATGGCACAGAGTGAGCAGTCTGCCTTATACTTTTATTGTGCAATGTTTATAAATACTTTAGATATTGTTATTTCTATCAGCTTTGATACCTGAGGATGAGGCTACATGGTTTGTTATGGAGTCTATCAAACCCCCAGTGATCACAAACTACGTACCTAGTTTTAATATGTATGCAATAGATTGTTTTTTTTTTATTTTTTTGTAAATCACTATGTTTCTTTGACAATTTAATGCATTTCTGCACACTTGCATTACAGAGGTGAACTAAATGAGATCTTAGTTCACCTCTGTGAGTTGTAGCAGAACACAGGATTGTCTTGAATAGGACACTAAAGACTAGTCCACAGAATAAATATGTAAATGTACACACATTTTTTAATGATTTTTCTCCCCAGTTACAGACAAATCTAATAACTTTTTCCACAATTTGTTCTTTACTGTATTATTTATATAGTTATACCTGATTTATTCTTTTTTATTGCATTCCTGTGATGCAGTTACATTCTGAATGAGCTACTCTGATTAACAGACAAATGTTCATTTGATACCTGATGAATACATGAGATGATAAAGAAAATAGATAATTAAAAGTAAAATAATTTTTTACAAACATTTATTAAGTAGCCTTTCCCCTTAGCCTTTATTTACAACATTGCAAATTGATAGAATTCCAATTCAGTGTCTTATATTTCTCACAGCCAGGGGTAGCCCGAGGTGGAGGTTGGTTGGTACTTATTTGATTTATTTTTTTTGCTGTTGAAATTATTCTTGTGTACCTGTGATTGCGCTTGTGTTTTTGTGAATGTTTCTGGTTGTGTGTTAGGGAGAAGTACACTCTTGAGCAGGACATCAGGGAGACAGAGGAGGCCATCAGACATAAGAGTGCGGAGGTGCAGGTGAGGGCAGCTAGTTTATTGTCATTTGGCTGCAATGTAAACGCAGCTCGGTCTGATGTGGACTCACGACATTAAACATTTCAGAAACTACAACACTGTCTCCTTAATGTGTATGTAATCCAATAAATAGCCTGGCTTTATTTGACAACTAATATTGGCATGTGATTGTCACTCTATTTCTTTCCATTTATCTTCTATAAGGAGATGCAGAATGACCTGGAC
Organism: Ptychochromis oligacanthus; assembly: GCA_015103295.1. NCBI lineage: Eukaryota > Metazoa > Chordata > Actinopteri > Cichliformes > Cichlidae > Ptychochromis > Ptychochromis oligacanthus. The sequence continues at coordinate 2,848 of VVAS01059614.1, forward strand.
AGAGAGACAACCACCCTGCAGGAGCTAGAGGCTCAGAAACAAGATGCCCAGGACCGCCTGGAGGAGATGGACCAGCAGAAACACAAACTAGAAGACATGCTGAACGAAGTCCGAATGAAGTGCCAGGAAGAGTCTCAGATGGTAAGGGAGAGAGGAGACTGATAAGGCAGAGGTTTTCCCCTTTGTGAAGCACTGCCATAGCTTTGCCACAGCGAGCACAGAATCATAAAATCTGAAATGTAATGTATGAAATTTCTAATATGTTCTTAATGTTTTCAGTGCATTGTTTATGGAAGCCAGAATTACCTTGAGGTAACTAACATGATCCTCATGACGTCACTGTCTTCTGCCTTCAGATCTCTACTCTCCAGACTCAAATCCACTCGCAGGAGTCAGACTTGCAGAGCCAGGAAGAAGAGCTGAGCCGGGCAAAGGCTGACCTGGGCCGGCTGCAGCAAGAGGAGAATCAGCTGGAACAGAGCCTGGCTGCAGGCAAGATCCAACTAGAGACCATCATCAAATCTCTGAAAGCGACCCAGGATGAGATCAACCAGGTAGGACACAGGTCCTGTTTGTGTGTCTCTAAAAATTGTCAACAGGGGGCACCACGGGACTGTATAATCTACTTCTTTGAGCATGTCAGTGAGTGTTAGTCTCAGCTGCTGTGGTGTGTCATCTGTTTCCTGCCAGCCACTCCTTACATACACACACACACACAAAGTAGCATAGACTTCGTTATTGCTTCTTAACATCCACTATATTGAGCCCTTATTGAATTAAATTCTTCTGTTTCTGCTATCACCTAGGCTGCTGCAAAAAGTTATTTTAAATCTTCATGAAGAGCTGCTACAATGGAAAATAATTATGTATTTCATGTCAGTTAAAAGTTCAACAGTGACAGGTTTTCATAAGGAAAAAGTGTCTGAACATTAGACAGAAGCTTATAAAATCTCTCCTGTAGTATAATACACTTTTAAATTAATGCTGAGGGGAAATTATTGTGTTGTTGCTGTTTTGATTATCCTTCACAAAGAAAAGTGCTTTAAATGTTCATACTAAACCCTGATGGAAGAAAAGCTGCTCAGATCAAAACATTTAAACCTGATGTGCCTGTAGCTGTTTAGGATTTGAGACATCTGTCTCTAATAGAGCCTGAACAATATATCAGTAGGCCGACAGTATCGGTCAATATTAGCTATTTGCCAATATATTGGTATCGGCAAACACAACAACCAGCTGATCTGAGTTGTTTATTTTTAACTTGAATTGTAATATTGTAATATTATATGCAAGTACTCAATAAATAACTACAAATAACAAATGCTATGGAAATCTGTTTCGTTTTCCTGAAAGAAAACAAAATATTGGCCGATATATCGGATTTTTAAATCAAATATCCGTATCGATCTTGAAAATCCTGTATCTGTTGGGCTCTAGTCTCTAACATTCATTCTTCCACTCTAATTCAGTGAAACTAAATGGAACTTTATTTGTGCAACTCACAGAACTGAAAATTTGTGTTTAAAAAATTTAAATGGAAACAATCTCTCTGAGCTAACAAAAATTACCCTTTTTTTCTTGAATCGTTTCAAAAATAATGTGGTGAAATTTATTTATTCATTTATTTTTAAATCTATAAACTTAGAGATGCACCGATTGCACCATGGACCAGAATCATCCGATTTTCAGTGTTCTTTGCCCAGGCTGGTGACTGGTCCGTTTCATGCATGCGGCAGGCAGATAGTTGCATGCACACTCACAGCCACATGCTAAGATGTTGTTAGGGTGGAAACTCTTCACTGTGAGTGAAGACACGAAGTTCGGCGAAGTAAACCCCGGGGGGACCACCACAAAAACGTTCGTATCAACAAAGCTAATGGGAAGCTTAAATCCCCTGTCCCCTCTGAACATGGACATTTTAAAGAAGCTAAGAAAATGACTAAAGCTAAAACTATCCAGAGCTCAGATCCAGCCACAAGCCAGAAGCCTCAGTGTAAGCAGAGGATCAAAGCAGTTATAAGGAAAATAATGGAGATGAGTGACAAAGAGAAAAGGGTCCTGTTATCTGGTGAATTTATAAACTTATTTGAAAATGATGTAAGTATATAAAGCTGTTTTATCTGCTTTTGTTTGGTAAGGTAAAATAATTTCTTTGATTATGAAAATAATATTTTGCATTGAAGAAAAGATGATTTTTGTTGTACATGCTGTCAATTATAGTTCTTAGAAAGAAAATCAGAATCAGGAAAAAATCGGTATTGGCAAGTTGCACTAAAAGAAAAATCGGAAATCGTAATCGACCAAGGAAACTGCAAACGGTGCATCTCTACTAAAAAAAACACTAAAACAGATCAGTGTTTCCTGTAAGCAAACCCTTGGTAGTTAGCAGGTAAGTTGTTGCAAGCATCTTTGAGAATTTCTGTCCTCTCTAAATTCACTGGGTTAAATTCCACACAGGGTAACTTGTTATACCAGCATCATGCCAGCCTGATGTTACTGAAAATGGTCTCATTTTTAACAGTTTGTTTGTATGTGTACCCTGCAGGCTCGCAGTAAGCTGTCACAGATTCAGGACAGTCAACAGGAAGTGTCCAAAAGCATCGAGGAGTACAACAGCACCTTGAATGGAACCCATGGAGGGAGCATGACCAACTTGGCTGACATGAGTGAAGGTTTCAGTGACCGAGAGAATGGAGGATTTCCAGCCATGGTGAGAGCACCACAGGTCAGAATCTTTAATAGATGTCTTTTTTTTATTAACTGTTATCATTACTTGTATAAATACAACAAACAAAATAGAACCTATAAATATCATATTGTATAGAAAAATCAATATTGTTTGTCCACAGTACAATAGATTATAAAATCTTCCCTTCTGTCTCACTCTTTGGCTTTCTCCTTTCCACAGGAGGACCCATTCAAAGTGAAGCCATCTATGTTCAACAGCCAGCCTCAGGAGCTTCACACTGACCCCTTTCACTCTGAAGACCCCTTCAAAACAGACCCATTTAAAGGTTGTCATCCTCCTTAACTTTCACAGCACTACCATCTATATGTTCCTCTTAACCTTTTTCTTAGTATTCCACATTCCTCTCCTCTGTCCTCCATTTATCCTCCCCTCTCCTCGTTCTGTGTTTACTGCTCCCTGTCTTTCGTTGTCTTTCCTCCAAGCAGCTTATATATTTCAGCTGGAGTTCATTTATGAACCTCTTTAATGTCCTTCTCCTACCTTTTATTCTTTGCTTGATACCTCTCTTGTAGGTGACCCCTTTCAAAATGACCCTTTTGCAAAGCAGCCATCAGCGTCCACAGGTATTTACTTTGGGGAAGATGAGCTCAGTTATTTATTTTTTTGACCAAATTAATGTAATTGAATTAGCAGATTCACTCAGTGGGGCAAAGTAAAGCAAGTAAGTGGAGTTTAGATTTTAATCATTTAGGCTCAGTGTACACTAGGATTTCACCTCTTCAGTATTAATATTTCAGTATGTTTACTATGGATGCTTTTTCCTGAAATGAACTGAAGTAATCTGCAGTGAATGGTGTCAAAGTCTGAGCGAATTTTTGAACCTGCTATTTACCTCATAGCTACACTAAATACATAATATAAAATACATAATTATTGTTAATTGGTGAATTTCCTGAGAAACAACCTCACTGAAAAAACAGTGCAGTTCTTGGAAAAGGGTCTCAAAACCCTCACATCCAGTGAGTTGCCAGTGGCCTGTGCCACAAGGGTGGCAGCCCTTGGCTTCTGTTGATGTGGTGGTACACATGTGAACCTTGACTTTTCACACTTCCCTCTTCAGTGATATTGTTGAGTTTCAGTTCTCTGCTGAGTAGATGGAGATCAGTGATTGAAATCAACATTTTCACACAGTAGTAAACACACCCAGATAGGCTCCTTAATTACACTCCTTTTGCTGAGGGCTCATTCAGGGTACTCCACATTGTGCAACCTATTGTGCTTGTTTGGACCTTTTGGCCTGTGCTTTGGTTTTGCATTTTTGTGGTAAATATCCATCATAACTAAGATGAAGCTTTCTCTGATGCTGGATGTGAAGGAGAAAGCATTAACCGTATCTGTGACTCATCCATCTCACCATTTGTGGGGTTCCTGACCAATATAGCTGCCTCTGACTTAAATTTTGTTTTAATTTCATACAATTACAATTGCAATAATTATGCATCACATAGGCACATATTGCCAAACACCGTATTAGACAATTGCAGGTAGGTGTGTGGACAGCTGACTAATCAAATCACTGCTATTCATCAAAAATGTCATCTAAGCTAACATCAGCATGGATGTGCCAAATATGCAATAGCCAGTTAACTATATATTAAGTACAAGTTCATTTATCACCAAAACTGAATATTTTCATCTCACATTAAAATTTAATGTGCGTTACAAAACAGATCCATGACATAATACTAAGATTAAGAATAATGCTTCTGTGGTTCAGAAGTAAAGCAACTCCTACAGGTTTACATGATTTTCCTGTTGAACACAGCAGTGAGGCAAAATGTATCTGAATTCTGCCACCAATTTAACTAACCAGAGAGACTATGGCATGACTCCTATTGGTGCTGTTTATCATAATAAATAAATAAGGTTAAAGAAAAGTTAGCTAACTCACTGTAAAAGAAGAAACTCACAGGAGGACAAATGCAGACAGTGGGGAAAAGCAAAATCAAGGTGCCAATAACTGAACTGAAACATTGAAATTTATTAATAAAGATAATATATCTACACGCTCACACAATAATGCAGTGAAGGTATGCATAGTTTCATTTCTTTTTCAGTTATGTAGATATTCTATTATTTCGTAGATGATTGTCTTGCAATGTACTGAGTATCGTGAAATATCATAAATTGTATTGATACTCAGTACATTGTATTGTATTGTGATTATCATTATTGCGGGCATTGTGATCACATTGTGAGTTAAATCCCAGCAGAAATTGTCCATTTTAGGGTATATTCCAGACAACACTGAAACTGGGAAGTTCACTGTCTCAGTAAAACTGATATGAAAAGACTGTTGGAAGTATTATTTTAAAAAATGACATCTGTCATTTGAAATTGATGAACATTCCCAAGTTTTGGTCTCTGGTCAAATGAAAAGTTTAAGAAACAGTGAGAGTTTAAGTAGCTGAAGTTCATTTCTGCTACAGATCCATTTGGAGGAGACCCCTTCAAGGAGACAGATCCATTCAAGGCTTCATCAGAAGATTTCTTCAAGAAGACTACAAAGATGGATCCCTTCTCCACACCAGACCCTTTCAGTAAAAGTGCCACGTTACCCTCCAAGGTACTTGTTGAAGATCAAAGGTCACAGCGTGGAATTTTAATGCATTTTCAGTTGCAAAGACTTTAAAATGACTATTCTGCTCCATCTGTTGGTTTTGCTGTGGAGAGTCTCAGTTTTTGGAATCATTAAGACAAACCATAGAGTTTAGATTCCATTTTAGATTGATGGTTATTTAAGAATCTCTTGACATTTCTGGTTGCACCTACTATACAGTTCACTCAAACATTATAAACAACTAAAAAATAAAATGAAGAAGCTTCCAATAAATACTGCAGTTAGAATGTGATTTACTGTAGTAACAGAGTATTTCTCTTTTTATGCTTCATACAGCAAGCCACTCACTTTACAACCGGTGACCCGTTTTCTTCAAGCCACCAAAAACCTAAAGGATCAGGTATGATTTAATTATTTATTCCACAACAATAGCTTTTGACGTCATGTAGTTTTTTGTAACCAGAAAAGCAGAACAACCGGTCAGGACAGTGACCCTGGTACATCATGGTACAGCAGCCTTCAGCCCTATTTTGAGTTTAGCTTAGAGTCAGTTTTGCCAAGTTTTTCAGCCTTTCTCAGTGATAGTTTAGTGTTTGTTTTTGAGGTAATTTAATAAGCCCTTTTGCTGTCATTGGACCTCTCTCAATAAGCTGTTTGTTCTGTGCTGCACAAGAAAGGCGCTTTCATTTTCTTCAGGATATGAATGTAGTCCATACAAACATGCTTGCACTGCAGGTCAAGTTGAATACCACAGTGATTGGAGCAACTTGAGCCTGTCACCATACTCTGACCATTGTTTACTCAGCCCAAGATCACCATGTTGGTTTGCCTTGTAAAACCTTTGGGTGCAGAGGAAAGGTGTCATATTTGCTTACTCAGTGGTCTAAGTCCACTTCCAAACTCAGATTTTGTGTCAGTGCAACTTCATATACAGCTTCATACTATTTAAATTAGCTCTGATTAGGCCTGATTTTTGTGACTGTAAAGAATTAAAATGTTGTTTATGTATTATGAGATAAAAGTTACAACGCATGATCTAATCTTGTGCCCTCCTTAAGCAGGCCTGCTGCAGCTTATATACAGGTCAGCCACAGTTAAACAGTCAAAAGCTGTGCATTATTGGCAAAAATTAGGTCTGTTATATGATAGTTTTTATGATTGTTTCTCCAACGTTATTATTTTGTGAAATATTCACGGTTAATAAAAAAGATACGCAGCTTTGAAGGGAATCACCGTCACTGAATGTTGTTTCCTATTACGGACACTACTACTTTTGTTAAAATTACAAAATAAGTGAAAGTTTACTGAATATCAATTTATTTATACTTTTAAATTCATGTATTTTTAAATCTGACATAATTGAGTAAAACATATCAAAATGTTTCTCATTTATGCATATTAATGTGTTGCATATAAGCCTTATTTTTGTATGTTTACTGTTACAGTGTACAAAATGCCACACAAAACATGTCACACAAGCCTGTAACATCATTTATCCTTATGCCTGCAGGAATATGATATGCATGGTGTATATAGAAGTTATAAATCATTAGTATGGTAACGTAACATTTGTATTTGCTGTTGCATCACCCAAGTTATGCACTGTTACAGACACTACACAATTTTTCGGACAAAGTCAACAACTTCACACATATTGACAAGAAGAAAAATGATTATAGTCAAGTGATCTTCATACAGATATGCTCTAAATAATATATTCATATAATAAAAATATATTCTCAGTAATATCAAATAAACAACAATTTATATTGGATGATTACAACCAAAACCTGTGTGAACTTCATCACTAGGACCAACTTCATATCATGAACACCAGCTTATTTAAATTGTTATTAGTTTGTGGAAAATAATATTGTTACACAGGTAAACCCAGTTTTGCCATTTTATTGTGGCTGACTTGAAAGACAACAGAAATGAATGTATTCATGGTCATTGATTGCGTCATAGCATACTGCACTTTTTTTTTTATAACTCTTAACATCCACCATATTGCAGATATGGTTAGGGTTATTTTGGGATTTTGTTATTGTCACATACTAAACGGGCAAATTTTTAGAAACTAGAAGATGTAGCCCATCAAGTGAAGTCTCATATGTTGATTTTGACAATGTAAAGGCCTTCCATTCCATTAACCAAACTCAAACCCTACCCTAACTTTAAATGTGTCACCAGTAACCTGTTGGATTTAAACATTTTTTTTTTTTTAAATAAAAGAAGAGCTAAATAACATCAGCAGGCTAACACCCTGGCAGTGACAATGCTGACATGCCAAGGTACATGGTTGGGACATGCACAAAAGGTGAGTTTCCTCCTTTGGGCATGCACTTATTGATGCTCTGCCTGACTTTGCTCGCAACAGCTGGTTGTTGTGTTTTTGGGTTCCAAACACGTGTTGCCAACAGGAAAGCTGCAGAGTTCCCACTGCTGGACAAACGATACAACATCAACACTCATAACATGGTTGAAGCGTGCTTCTCTCGTCTCTTCTTTACTTTTTAAATTTTCGTTTACTGGCGGATAAATGAAAATTATTTGCAGATACGGCTATATCGGCAAATAGCTAATATCGACTGATAATATCGGCTCTATTCCATATCTGTTCAGTTTTATGAAACTATTTCATCTGATGATGGCGTTGGATAAAAGGTTAAGGGAGTTAATGTGAAGTTAGCTAACACAGGAAGAAAACCAGAGATTCTAAAGTCAGTAAGAATTATAAAATGTGTATATTGAACATCTGTACAAAATTTCATAACATTGCATTCAATGCCTGTTTAAATACAATGGGAACATTAGACTGGCAGATACACAAAATTTAGAAAATATGTGGTCCTAACCGTACTTAACATGTCAAGTAAGCTAATACATTGAGCTTGTTGACATAAATTCAGTGTAACTGTGTCATTTTCAGACCTCTTTGGCACACTGGACCCCTTTGGCAGCAGTTCATTCAGCAGCAGCAGTAATAGCTCTGCTGGATTTGCAGACTTCAGCCACATGTCAAAACCCAGAGACCCGTTTGAAGGAAGGGCCAGCTGGCTTCCAGACTACCAGAAGGTACGAGAGGCAAATCTCATCCTGTAAAATCCACTTTCTTCCACAGATATCCAAAAGTCTGTCATCGTATTGGATAG
>VVAS01059628.1:0-10012 GCA_015103295.1 Ptychochromis oligacanthus
ACACTGAGGACCTTTGTATCCTGCGTCACATCTTTGTCAAACACATAAAGTACTTTATTTTTAACGCCACTTCGGTTAGGCAGTATGTTAGAGACATAACGTTGTGCGTTAGAACATGTCACATGTTACATGTTATAAGGTTATGTAACAGTTGTGTGTTGGATTAATAATTTAAAGTATCTATATCTATATCTATATATATATATATATATATATATGTGTGTGTGTGTGTGTGTGTGTGTGTGTGTGCGTACACTGTTCCAGTAATGTTTTATCATGTAAATACTGTTCCAATACTGCTTTGTTATACATATAATGACCCAGTGTAAGATAAATAGGGATTATTTTGACTGAACCATGCAAAGCTACTGTAGAGTCCAAGATTAAAAATATGGAGCTGGAAATTAGCACAGTAGTCCCACTTCAGTGTTTTGTATTTTGTAAAACTGACTTGGTTGACCCAAAAACCCAACATGAGGAAATCTCTGGAACAAGCTGGAGTTATGTAGACGTTTTGTTAGTAAGCGTGGTAAAAGTGGTATTAGAGTGTACTCGTGCACTTTACTTTCCTTACTCTGTTTTGTACTGTTAAAAAATTATACACCACTGCATTTATTTAAAAGTGTTATCACTGATGATAATAATCCAGTAGTATAGTAATGTTTAAACTTTTGAAACAAGCCAATCTGCATATTTTGCATGATTTGGTTGAACAACTTATTTTTGCCACCATACTTACAAGAACTAAGTAAGCAAATAAACACCATTTTCTGCGCAGGAATACTAACATTAATAGCTGAGGTAGTTACCAACCTGCAGGTGGCCATGTTGTACTTGTTGATCTCACATTTCCCATGAACACAGAAGCTGGCAAAGCTGTCGGCACAGGGTATCGACATACCAGGGTAGAAACCGTCTCCGTGATCAAGAACTCTGGTTTCTGAAAGGTGGACGGGAAGGAACACAAGAAATGATATTAGGATCATTACTCTGGTGACACTGATGGGTTTTATACAGATGACACTGATAAAAGAGCATTTCTGTTGATTTACTTTTATATTTTCTGGATTAGCCACAAGGAGAGATGCAATTTTCACCACATCATACCACAATACCTGTAATTATATGTTAGATTTTACTTATTATGCTCCTTATTATATTATATTTATCTTTTGATTTGTTGAGCTCTTCACTTTTTTTCTATTTTATGTTTAACTGAGCTCCTTCTTTTATATAACTTTTTACCTTTCTTAGTGAGTTTGTTTTGTGTTATTGTATTTGTTTTATTGATGTTTTGGCTCAACCCAGTCTCACAGGAGTGTGTGAAATAGTCACTACCTTTTTCATGATCTATTGATTTGTGTTTGTGGCCATGAATTTGACATTTTTTCATGTTCCTGAACACAAATTTCCCAACATTTTTTTGTGTCCCTGAACACGACTTTTCATCTGTTCGCTCTCATATGTAGTGATTCATGTCCATGTACACGAAATGAATATTTTCCACTTTCAAAAGGCCAGAGAAGTCCATATGAGGAGGTTGGATGGATGGTGGTGAAGCAAATCATTTCACCGCTCAAGACCCAAGTTCAAGTCATACATGTAACAGTTGTCCAAAAATCATTTCAATAATTTTTAAATATGTTATTAATTTAAAACATATTGCTTGATGGAGTTTAGGCATTAAAATGGCTTGGTTAAGGTTAGGCATTAAAATGGCTTGGTTAAGGTTAGGCATTAAAATGGCTTGGTTAAGGTTAGGCATTAAAAACATTAGGTTTAGAGAGAGATCATGGTTTAAGATTTGAGAGTTGCCACATCTTTTAAAGTTTTATTTCGGTCTACTATTTCGACTTACTATTCATGTTCATGAACACAAAGAAAATAGATGACTGTTGACAGTTTCACAAACTGCTGTGAGACTGGGCTGTTTGGCTGCGATAACACAGTGATTTCTCAACTTTGGATGAAGTATATCTCACTTTATCTTAATTTATATCATGATTTTGGTAATTTATGGAAAATCACGTAAAATATTCAAATGTATATTTGGTAAATTTGAATAAACTGACAGGTTTAATATCATTTCAGTGTGTATCTCCCTGTACTTTACTGATATTTCATCTTAAATATTATATGATTTACTTTCTTGATTTCTACTTTTTGGTCATCTTTTTGTATTTTCTAATTAATCTTAAAGTCAGACACAGAATGCATGGAAGGTAACAGAAAACCCCTTTATAAAACTAAGCTAAAAAATAAAATATTTCTTTTTTCAGTTTTTACTTTAAAATTTAAAGATAATTAATTTGCATACTCGAATACTCGAAAAACGGATATAAATTTGATGCTTTCAGAACAACAAAAAAATAAACTGTTGTGTTAAAACCTGAGCATCTTCCATGAGCTGCACTGCTGTATGAGGGGATAAATCATAATAAAAAGTCATACAGAGCTGTCTCTCTTCACTGTAATTCACTGCAGTGTTAACGAAATAGCTGACAAAGCAAACTGTGCTGCTCATTAAAATGACTGATGTCAAATATACCAAATCCACATTAACATAAAGAAGGCTCTTAATAAGAAATTCTGTGTGTGTGACAGAGTTTAAAATTCTGCTGTTTGGCACATTTATGACAACGATGGAGACATTTCAGGGATTTACAAGCTTTAAAAAACTGTTTGAGTGCTGTTGGATCAAACACTTGTAAGAGATTATTAGGAAGAAGTCAGAACATCAAACTGTTGGTTTTCTGAGCTCAACAGTGTTTTTTAACCTGATGAATCTTTTTCATTTAACATAAAACGGATGTGTTTTGTTTTTTTGTTTTTTTTTAACATACTTTTGCTTTTACATTTTTACTTCAGCTCATCTAGTCCTATTTTTTTCATCTAAAAATATTTTCAAGAGTTGAACAAGTTATTTTAGGACCAAGTTGAGATATTATTAATTACTTTTTAGTCTTAAGTCCATCTCAGAAAATATATTTTTGCTTGTTGTGATTGCCACTGTGTCATATTAGGGAATCAGTTTATACATTTTTCGCACGCCTACATGCATGGAAGTACAATAAACTATTCACAAACTTTACTGCAAATAATTTGGCGTGTACTGAATTTTATTATTTTGTCTGCTATTATTAATATTTGCCTCTTGTTTATAGTCTACGTTTTCTCTACCTCTGCCAGGGTTGTTTGCTTTGAACTGTCAGAATTGGTGGCCTTTGTAAATTCATTAGTTTTTCTCCTGTTCACTTTGCAGGTATTTCACTGCCTGCTACACCGACTGCTTTCTTTGTATGCTTCTTTTAATTAACTGAAAACAGTGGTTAGAGTGAGTCAACATAACTGAAAAAGATCTGAAAACAACAATCCTTCCTTTCTCGTTTACTATCAACCTCATTATTTGTTCAGGGAGAGACATTATATAAGGTAGAACCTGGATGGACTTTGGTTTGGTGTAACACTTGTTGGGAAGCTTTCATTACAGTTATGGTAACATGTTGTCATTAACTCAATTAAGTATTATTTCACCCCAGCTGTTTTGTGTCAACTCCACACACGATGTGTGAAGAGGATAAACTACTGTGACTGTAAGTGACAGCAGTATGTAGCAGCGAAGACTCACAGAGAAGACATTTAACAGACTAGTGCAAAAAGAATTAGATGAATAAGTTTTTTTTTTTATCCTGGTCCTGTTGTCAGTTATTATTTCACTGATAAATACCAACAATTCAGCAGATGTATATTCCTGGATATATTTATTCATTTTATTTTACAAAGTTAACAAAGCTGTTTACGTTGAACCTGATGTTGTGTTATACACAGAACAATGTTCCCCAGTCTCTTCCTCACAGTGAGGATTACAGGTTATTAATTTAACACTGGTATTGGATTGATAGTCCATATCAGCAGATACCCCCAGCCAATGAATTGGTAGTATATTGAAAGTGGAAAAAGCTGGATCAGTGCATCCCAAGAAATGAATCACGATTTGCATCTATTCGTGGATTTGAAATCCATGAATTGATGCTTGTGCCCAACAAAAAGATAACGGCTTTATAAATCTGCTGAAAATAATGCATATGTTTCTAACTGAATGAAGTGATCCTGAAGTATCTGCATTGCAGCCATAAAAAGAGCTGGTCGAATTTTCTAAATACCAAGAAAAGGTGCTTCAATGCTTTCATTATGACTTCCTTTAGTAGAGGATACACTGGACCATTGTCAGAACATTATTACTATGGCAAAATAAAAGCTGCTTCTTATAAAGTTGTTGCCTTGCCTGAAAAATGTGGTCATGCATAGTCATGGCCATTGATCAATGGTCATGACTATTTGCATACTATTGATCATGAAACTGACCTGACGGCCCATTGTTTACCAATGGTGCCAGTTTCAGTCACTATGCAAATGTACTGTTTATAAGGTTGGGGAAACCTGCAGTCAGCTGAGACTGAGGAAGTCACTTGGATGAGTGACGAAACGTTTCTCCCACAGAAAACGCTACGTCCAGATGAACAGAATCAACCTTCTGGGTCATCAGGAACATGTTACTGAGGTCACAGATCAAGTGAGCAGTGGGCTCATTTTCCCGTAGACTTCTATGGACTTCTCTTGCAGGTTTAAGGGATTTCTGCATTATCTAAATCCATGTTTGTATCAAGTCTGTAGTAAAAACCATAGACAGTATAAAAGATGTACATAGCTTCCGGGTCTGAAAAGTGAAGCCACTGCTGGCCATTCTCTTTAATGGCCAGCAGTGGGTGACTTCTTTGGTGGCAAAACACTTCTGGTCCTGTGGAAGTCTGTTGGGAAGCAGCCACCTGCCCTGACCTCTGTAAACACTTTCCAGGCTCTCCTGTTTATGGGGTCAGTTTTCCCTTTTTGGGTTATATTGAATAAAACTTTAAATCCATTTTGTAAATTTTGGTCATTCTAAGAGACAGAAAGGAAAGTCTTTTGTACTGTCTGTACTGTTTTAAAAAGGTTCTTTACAGGTGAACTTCTTCATCTCCAAGTTGTGTTCCTTCTTGGAGTTCAGCCTTGTTAACCTTTCACTGTCTTTGGGAACCTTGAGTGATGAAAGCTTAAGAAAGTTAAGAAGGGACATGCTGTGGTTTTATTCATTCATCACTGGGTTTGAATGATTTATTTACTCGAAGGACAGGCGTTTATGTGATGAAGGTCACCTGAGTGAACTAGAGTAGGAAAACTCAGCCTTTTTCAGCTCTTTATCAGAGGCAGGAATGTGCTGCTGTGTCCTTCCCTGTTTGTGATGAAGACAATGCAGCAGTTTAATCCTCTATTGTCCAAGTTAAAACTCAAAGTGAAGGAACTGTGGAGGAATCATTCCCCCTGAGATGTTTTAGTCTGTGTTATAAATGCATGGAGAGCTTTGCAGATAATAAAATCCTGCAGATTTTGTTTCATCTCCTCTTTGATCGCCAGACTCAACACTTGCATCGTGCAGATGATGGTTAAGGCACTGAAATGCCCTCGTTATGCTCCACTAATCTGCATGTTGACTTACGAGGAATCACAGAGTCACACCGGGATCAGGCTTTAAAAACTGTGCACTTTCTTTCTTTCGGATTCACAGCTGTGCATTTGGATTTCCAATACTGTGTTTCCCACCCCCCTCTGAGGACCTTATTGTGTATTAAGGAGATTTTCATTAGGTTTTATCCTGCAGTTATTACTCTTCAGCAGGTTCAGATGCAGGTTAACAGGCTGCTGAAAGGCCACAGGAAGTTTTACCGCATTAGAGGCTGGAAAAGTGGATTTACAGTGTGGTTATATAATCTGAGCAAATATAAACACTGAGTCCCCGAGGTCATTAATGCATGGACTGTTAGCCATGCTATCAGCTTAGTTCTATGCATGTCCATCACGTAGGCTCACAGTGAGACATCAGACTAAATAACAAGTGGATGAATTGCTAAATAATTCGGTCCACGGTCCCATCTGGATGGATTACATCCTGTGTTGTATTACGCACCTGCGGTGTAAATGCACCTGAGCTGGAATCAGAATACCTTATCATAGAATACAGGAGGCTGCATGTAATTGTGCTTTCACATTGCACAATATCTTTCTAATTGGAGAATAATTCTTGGTGCATATCTCAATAATGCATCTAGTACAAACAGCAGCTGCAGTTCCTCTAATGGCCACTAGAGGTCGGCTAAATCCCCATACACTCCCATGTTAAAATGCCTAATTTTAAAGATTCCTTTTAAAAAAAATGGTTTTAAATAAAAGTTTGCTAATTGTCGCACATTCATAGAACAAATTGGGTTTCTGGTAAAGATTGGGCACATTTTAGTATTACAATGAGTGTGACATCACGGTGGCAACATACGTCTTTTATACTTAGTCTGGTCTATTGTGGTTCTGCAGACCCTGATTAGGGCAGCCAGCATGTAACCCTGGATGGAGATCCTTTATGCAGTTTGCGAAATGGCCATTCAAGATAGCTAATATCTGGCTTTACTTTCAGTCAGACTGATAACAAATATAATTATTCATGAAAAAACAGCTTCTTTGGAAAGCTGGACAGAAAGACTTTTGGTGGAGAGTGCAAAGTTAGTATGACTAGAGAGCTAAAATAATGTGAAATAAACCAGGTTGAAATAAACAGATTATGCTATAACTTGCAGAGTTCAGGGACAGCATTACCAAAAAATGAGTCATGTTCTGAATAATCTTTCTTGGAGCAAACAGCTTCCTTACCCAGGACATTTCCTTTGAAAGGGCTGCCATCGTCTTTCTTGCCCAGTTTTTCTTTATCAGCTGTGGAGGAAACAGAAGGACAAAGTCAGTTACATTCAGACAGTCTCTCTAAATAAGCACCATCAGCTTGTTTTTTTCCAACATGGTGGAAAAAAGATTTCAGTGTTTGCATCCAGGTGTCCGTTTGAGATCATTTTTATTTCCTCAGGTGGAACTGCCATCATCTGACCGCTTGACTTCCTCTCTGCTGTCTTGTATCGTATCTTTTGTGATCTGTTTATTGACTGTGTGCGTGCATGTGCTGTTTACTCTTCAGGACAGACTAAAGGAAGTGAAAGATGTCGGGGGATGTTTACTCGCTGTCTGAGTCTCGCTCTGTTAGTCAGAGTTGAGGTGGTGAAGGGTCAATCTGATGGTCTGTGTGTGCTTTGTGCGCTCGACAGTGCTGGGTGCCAACAAACAAAGAAGCAGCAGGGTTTGGTTTCTCATGTTGTTGTGGTTATTTTCCTGTCGACATGCTTCATGTCTTCATGCCGTCTGCAGGAGAATCTGCTGCGAATGTTAAACAGGACACACACACACACACACAGGTTTGTTCTTCTGTGATTGTGGGGACACTGGTCTTCATACTGCACTCTCAGGACCCTCACTTTAACCTTAATTAAATAATATTAAGTCAGATTACACAATGTTGATATCTCATAAGATGGTCATTATGTCAGACTGTGAGACTTCAGAGTCACAAAGTCTTGGTAGAGACAGTCTTTCATGACCTGTGTGATGTCTTCGGGATGGAGGGGCAAGGGATTTGTCTGTGGGTCACATAGACACTATAAAACATGGACGTAGCTTCCGGATCTGAAAAGTGAAGGTAACACAAAAGTACCTTAAACCTGCATTCTTTTTAATGGCCACTAGGGTTGGGGGCGATACTCAATATTGCAAAAAGACTTTTGGTCCAATGGAAGTCTGAGGGAAAATGGACCTCAGTAGAGCACTTTCCTGATGACTTTACGAACTCGGTTACTCATTTTGGGTCATGTTAAAGAAAACATTTACGTACATGTATTTGAATAGTATTTTCACACTTGGGTTTTAACAAATTCACTTAAAATCAGTTAATTAAATTTACAGTTACCAAAATTTTAAGGGCCGATAAGACGATAACTACGTATTTTTTTCTTTTAAACAAACACAACAAGACTTGCATAGGTTTAGAACATGGCTTTCAACTTTCCAAAGCCACTGAATTCTTGACCTCTGTAGTTTGTTTAAGTAATATCGTACATTTGATATACTCTGCTTATTTACAATTCTATATTTGTATTAATGGACTCTACTAGAGTACCTTTACATAATTCACAGTAAAAAATAATCCTGATTTACTTTATACTGGGCTTTGGTGCACCCCCTTGTTTCATCCTCTATATGAAACAAGCTATTTTAGCATCTCTCCTCTCTCCGCTCCTCAAGGCTACCGTCCTTGTAAGCCAAAAGTCATACAGCAATTATTTGTACATACTCTGACCTTATTTTTCGTTGCTTTGGCCATGTTTAATATGAATATCCACAACTGGAACAGTTAAAACCGATAATCTTATTTCTGGTCTGGCTATTTTTTATGTGATTGTTTGTAAACTGAACCTGAAAACAAACAAACAAACAAAAACAGCCACACGTGAAACCTGATTCTAACCTAAAACCAAATCCAAGGTGAGGATTGGGAAAATTGTCCCCACTTTTCAAAAATGTCCTCATATGGTTGTAAACTTGATTTGGTCCTCACATAGGTAGATGTACAAACATATACACAAACAGAAATCGAGACAAAAAACAAACACACTCATCCATTTTTAATGCTCCATCATTCCTGAGGAAATATTGACAGAACTCTCACTCTCTTTGTCTCTCTCTTACCTTCCCCCTTCAGCCCTCCATCAGCACATCCTTATACCCTCATTGTTTCCCATCTTCCCTCTCGCTTCCTTTCTTTCTTTGAAACCAAGTAATACAAAAAAACTGCATAAAATATAACGAAAACACTGATTACTTAACAGTCTGTTAATGTATGAAAAATATAAACAGGGAACCATGAACAAGATGCTCCATGGCCAAAAGTAAGTGGACACACTCATACTTTTTATGGTACTACTGATAAATATCAGCATTTGTCTACAACTACTATTTTTAACTACAGTAATTTAACTTAATTAAGATAATTTAGCAGTTTTTATTCTGCTGCATTTTGTGAAACCAAACACAAGGTATGATTTTAATTATATAGGCTGATTAATAGCCAAAAATAAATTAATAACTGGAGTTGCTAAGCAGCTGATGTAAAACCATATTTCTAAATACTTCTAAAAAAAAATAAATAAAGCCAAAACCTAAAACATACAACAATGATATAACTTTAGACCTAAACAAAGATGGAAAACTAAATTATAGTGACATTTGAAGGGTTAGTGAAGTTGGGCTATGTGCTACATGGTGGCTAGCTACAGAGCTATGGTTAGGCTAACAAACACATTAGCACAGGGAAGATGAAGGATGAGGGTTAAATTGTTTTCCATGAAAGTTCATGTTGGGGGTCCCTGATAAGTGAGTACTTTTTGGGGTCATAATATCATCACTTGACAAGGAAATGGGCGCCAGTGGTCCAGATTTGGATACTATCTGCCTACCACTACAGTGAAATAACTGGATTTATTTGTTCAAATCCCTTGAATTTGGTTTCTGGGCTGTGGTAAACCAAAGTCTTGGCCTGCTGCCCTGAGGAAATAACAGATCAGAGAAGGTAGCAGGTGCTCTTCACCTCAGGGCGCAAGACACCCACGTACCCTTCCCACCCAACCACCCCCTCACCTCACTTGCCACCTCACTGAACCAATCAGATGAAAAGCCACCTTAAAGCAATAACCACTGACAAGAAATCTATAACTCCTGCTGGGTTAGGGTATCCTGCCTGCGCCTGCAGAGAGTGCATCTCCAGCAAGATGACACATTGTGATTCAAAACAAGTCCATCAACATAAATCAGACCTGAGGCTCCAAGCTTTACGGAGGCTGGAGGAGCTCTGGGTGTTGGCACAGACTCTGAAAAACATCACACAGCAAACTGTGACTGCAAATGAGGTTTGTATCTAACACTCGCACCTCACACTTGCTTCCTCTGAGAGGAAGAAACCTTCATCATAAGAGCTATGACTCACCTCATCTGTATTTTCATCTGTCATAAAACACAGCTCTGCATATTTAAGAATGAAACATGAGTTTAA
>VVAS01059635.1:9036-23134 GCA_015103295.1 Ptychochromis oligacanthus
CTCCAGCAGGGGTGAGTGCTCTGAATGTATTTTTACTTTTCACACTGTGATGCATGCATTAACATAAGGTACGTCCCAAATCAGTCCGGGTAAAAAGGAAACTGCAGTACTGATCTGTATTGGCTACATGGAGTAAATTTTAAATTAATGAGATTCACATTGACATTGTTCCATAGCAGGTAAGGCGAACAGACAAAATAAACACAGTAAAAGAAATGCATTTAACCTTTTGTTCAAAGCGGAGATCAAGAAAATGTCACTTTCCAGAGATATTTAAAAAAAAAAAAAAAAGTCCTTGGACATTATATCAAATACTGCAAGAAACCAACTGAAGCTGTGTTGCAGGTTTAAAGCAGAGCTATTAAGCTCGATCAAATCTCTGAATTTAATTTCCTTTACTGATATAAGCACAGGCCCACTTTAAGTTATTGAGTGTACACACTGCAGCTGCATTATGCAGGAAAACATGAATACTAGATTAAACTCAGCATCAGAAGATAGTCAATCTTTAACATGATTTGCATCACAGATTAGAGCAAAAACTGGTTCAGAACATCTCTTTATTACACTATGTGGATTTGAATGTGTGTGTGAGTTTGTGTGTGTCAGAGCATTTAAAAACAGCCCTTTTACCTACAGGTGTATCACCAGGAGCCAGCTATAACAAGAAAACAAATATAGCAGGACAATGACTCATGCACATGTAATTTTATGTGAGTACACGATACAAGCACATGGATAAATGTGGTTCTTTAAACAATATTTAATCAATGCACTACAAGCACTTCGTGTTTGTATGCACACATGCATGGATGGACATCTTTAAAGAGTAAGCAACAGTGAGTGTAGCCTGATAAAGGCTCTCTTTCTCTCTCTACCTCCTCAATGTCATTATCCAAAGCGATGATTCCCAGGGGGACTGTAAGGTTGGCACTGGCTGAGATAGTCGTACCCACTGGGGAGGACTCACTCACGTAGCCCTGATAGGTAGCAAACTGGAAATATGGTGCCTGGTTGTTCTCATCCAGGATTTCGATAATGAGTTTAGCGTAGGCTGGGAGGGGATGACCATTGTCCTGTTCAGCCTTGAAAAAAGAAAAAAGAACAAGAACGAACATCACTAGGTGTACAGTATCAACAAGACTACTCCAGTGGAAAGTTATGCTGTTCCACCTCTCATGCAGGCACAGAAATAGAAAGGCGTAATTTTTCTGAGTGTCATTTCAATTATAAAAAAGCTATACTGACTAAATTTAATCAGGGGTCCATTTAGGATTAGGACTTAGTAATTGCCAGGGCATTTAACGCAAATACCATCCTTTGTAGGAGAGAGACTACAATTAGCGGCACTCCTTTGCTGTCAAATCACTGACCAATGATAGAAGGAGGCTCTTGGGAATATGTGTCAATGCCAAAATTAACCACTTAACTATTAAAGGAGCATACTAGCGCTGTCTCCAGATCTGTGACCACGAAAAATCACTGTTTTTCTGTAAAGTGTGTTTGTGTTCTCCACCACGGAAAAGTCTGATATAATAAAATCCCCAATGACAACTCATCTTTTCAGCATGTTAATATCCTTACCAAAAACAGACGTGCGGTATTCAGCTACGGAACAGAAGAATACCAGATAAATAGTTGAAATAGTTTTGCTCAATCAGGTCTCAGTCAATTTGTGAAAAAAAACCCCCCAAAAATATCAAGTTTTTCGAAAAAATCCCATTCCTACTACATAAAATCAATAGGTCCTCTTAATCTATTCAGTGTTTACAAACTACTATAACTGGACAGATAAATCTCCAGAGCCGTACAATCTCTGAGAAATGCACAAGTGAAACACTGACCTGCATCCAAAATCAGTTTGTATTTGTGACACGTACAGAGAAACGTGTACTAAACTGGATGAATCTGTAACAATCACAGCAATGTAAACATTCCTTCCTCTTCATTTTGCAACACAGTTGGTGGATGACATGGCCACTTTAATAACATACTACATTTCCATAAATCGGAATGTATGTTGTCTCAGCTGTTCAAACTGCACAAAAACCTAACGAAGCTGAACTTACACTGAAGCTGAATCTGACACTACCGCAGCCCAGTAAGACTGAACTGAATGAATGTGGTCTGGTCAGGCTGTCACTAAAATCTTTCCCCTCCTAAGCACATATGTCACTATTGCCACCCACACTGGGATGCTTCAGAAAAATTAAGGCTTTGAAAATACAGATGGAGAGGGGGGACTAAGGCAACATCAGTTTAACCATGACCTGGAACTAATTCATCACATTAGCTCAATTTCACTAGGCTTGTGTTGCACTGTGCCAGTTGTAACGAAAGCATGCACTTGTACTGGAAAATGGTAAATTGTATGTTCCGAAAGACCCTATGACTTCATGTTTACTGTCTTGTGTGTACAGTTTATTCTGGAAAAACACCACACTTGTGGCATATCAGGTTGAGCTTCCCTCCAGCTGAGGTTCATACCTGTTATTATTTTAATCACAATGTTATGTCAGACTATCTTCCCAGAACATCTTCTACCTTTTCGCTTACCTGAGTGATAATAAGACCACCAGCACTATACTGACCCAGAGATCCAATCTGCTCACACAAACCCCTGAGGGAAAAATGCTGTCACTGACAGCTATAATATGTGTGCCTAGATGTTCCATCTTTCTCAACATTCACACACACACATATTTTTTTCTGAGAGAAAAAGGACTGGTTGTAGGATTACAGTGTTCCCTCGTGATTTAGCTCTTTAGCGGTGTCCCTATTTCAGGAAGGCAGTGCTAAATGTCCTGCTCCCCACCGCTACAACCCACGTGCCTGCAGGAAATTCACAGCCACAAAATTCACTGTTTATCACTCAGTTTTGATTCCAGTGTCCTGATTCCCTCATCCTGAGAGCATCGTCTCTTCTTTCTCTTGCTTTCTTTTTTTAATTTTTATTTCACCAAGCCATTTCTCTCTATCACCATCTGCCTTTGACGTTTTTCTTCATTTCACCATAGTTATCTTGGTGGATGTACCTCAATCAGGGTTGGCTTTTAAAGCACAAAAGATGTGTTGTCTAAAATAGTCTCCAGCTTATTTAACCATTACCTTACCGAAAGCATTAGCTATGTAGACCTCATACTGTGATGTATCAGCGAACCTTCAAGACACAAAAGTCTAAGTCTCACTTGTCTGCTCCTCTGAATCCCAGAGTAATGATTCCTTTCCCTCTCTATGAATCAGTTAGATAAGGCTCCATCTAGCATCTTCCAGACACATCTCTCTCTCTATCTATCTTGGTCTTTTCCTGCCTCCCCTTTGAACCATCTCCTTTCCTCTAGCTATGCACAATCATCCCAAAGACATGCAGAATGTCTCTCATATGATCAACCTCCCTTCCTCTTGTGGAAATCAGCTCTTCCTCTCATCTCTTAGCTCTCCAGCTATCCCAGTAAATAGCAGGTTACACGCTGCTCAGAGGTGTCTAGAGGTTAGTGATGGGTAGATGGAAAGTTCCTCTGCGCTGCTGCACTAGCAGCACAGAGGCAATCCCTGACTCTGCTCTGAATTAAGATTCATAAAGTCGCAGCAACCTGTCCTGCGAAGTCCATAAATCATAACATCTTTTTCACCCCCATCTCCTAAGGAGCTAAAGATAAGGTTAATGGCCTTCAGGACTGAGGTTATCTAGGTAGCGCAGGTAAGGATGCATGCTAAAGTTTTTAAGAGATGAGCAAACTTAATGTTGCAAAAGCACATTAAAAATATAAGAAGAGAATTGAGATATTGAATAAAGCAGTGTTGTTTGCCTAATGTGAAGGAAGAAGAGCAATCAATATTTTACCTTCAGCTGATGAAAAAGACAATCAGGCTCCATCACAGTAAATGTTTTAACAATTCTTGTAGGACTGTGCACATTTGAAAGTTGAGAGCAATTTATTACAAATTATTGCCAATTTACATCATCATAATTACTAACATTACACTGCACTGAAATGAACAGATTTTGCATTGAGTTTAAATGAGATTTCTCAAAAATTGTGCAGGTGTTGTCATACAGTGCTGATTTTAACAATGCAACAATTAATTTACCTTGATGAGTAAGGTGAACATCTGATATAGGTCCCGGCTGATCGGCTGGAGGACACGCAGCTCTGCAGTGGTTTTGTTCAAAGAGAAATATGCTGGATATGTGTTTGGTTCACCTGCAATAAAAAATAAGAACGTTTATGGTAGAATCAACCCCAGAAGGAAAATTAAGAAGGAAAATCATGGCATCAACTAAACCAAAGAACATTAAAATCAATGGAAATACGTGATGAACCTACCAACCAGGATGTAGTAGAGAATTTGAGGTCTGGCACTTGGGGGCTGTATATTTCTGTCCATGTCCACAGCCCGGATAGGAGGGGTAACATTCAGTGGGTTCAGTTTGCTCTGCAACAATACAGCAAGACAATCAAAATGCAAACTGATTAATTTCCTCTAGATCATATTGTTGCACAGATCACCTAAAATAACTCGCATTTTTATGCAGAGCCACGAAAAAAAGAATTGTGTTCTGAAATAGAAAATCATGCTTAAAAAAGATCTGCCCCAGAAACTTTTCTGTGTGCTATATATCAATATTTTGGTTGCTGTATACTCTTATGTGATGTGCTGCATATTCCTCGCAACTCTGCGCTTCCACATAAAAACAGCATTCTCCAGAGAAGCTACTCTACACTTGCCCATTAAAGTGTTTCTGCTTTAAAGTGGAGCTGCTGTGATTAGACATCGCAGCTCTACCTTCTTATACTATACACCACCTATTAATGTTAACTGATGGGAGAACTGCCATTGTTGTGCAGTGTTGTGCCTTGCTGGGTTTGCACTTGTACCTCTAGTGAACAACACTACAAATTTACAAAGCTGCAGCCATCTGTTCCTTCCCCACATTTTTGATAGGAGCAACTTATGGTATATTTAAAATTTGTTATAGTAAGCCTGTAAGTAAGCACAATAATAAAAATAAAATAATAAAAATAAGCACAACAATAAACTAAAGCTTTTAGATCATTTCTCATTTCCATGCATCTAAATATACCTAATGGTGTTGGACATCAAGGATAATCTGCTTGTGGTGCCGTAGGCTAATTTCCCTGCTTATACACAGTCATACATCATCAGTACTAACTACCCCAGCTCTACCTTTATACATTTGGACCAACATATGGTTAAGTGGGAATATGTTTAGCGCATCACATTTAAGAATACCTCTTCTCATGCAAAATTCCTCCATATGGCTGACACGGTATATGTGAGTATGCTAAGAGGCCGGTGCTGAACTTCCTTAGTGTAGATAGGCCCATGGCTAACAGCTCACTGGCAGAAGAATCCCTCCCTCAGGGGGTATATTTATATCCATCAGCTCTAGAGTAATCCTTACACCCCTCCCCAACCAGCCCTCTCGCTTTTACAATGTCTGGAGGTGCGCTAAATCAAATCCCCCTAGCTCTGCACAATGATGATTAGCTATAATACCCACCTCCAGCAGTCATTATCCAGGGGACTCCAGAGCCCACATTATATCCCCCCAGGGCAAAAAATAAATACAGATCAACTTAATAATGTCTGTCTAGCCATTGTGATTAATTATAATACAGTCATCAATTATGAGAAGACAAATCTCCCCGTGGACAGACATTTTAGTAAAATGGTTACACTGCAAAATACAAAAAAATCAGACCCCACCCCCCACAAAAAAAGCTAAGAGTTAATAATGAAGTAATACATCACTAATATTTTGGAAACCCATAAGAAAGACATTCTATTCAGAGAAATGCAAGCATATACTATATTCGCAGTAAGTAGTAAGAAAGTATAATGAACGCATACTGTGGCGACGGTTTGTGTAGCTGGTGCTGTCAGGTCTTCATTGCAGTCTAAAAACCTTTTATCATAAATAATAAATTACAAACTATGAATGGAAGGTTTGGACAAACAACTGTGACTCACTATGCCACACCACCCCCAACCAACAACTTTAGATTTTTTGAAAACCTGTCTAAATATATCCTACTGTGTCTTTATTGCAGGCTTTTGTGTCATTTAATGTCCCACTCTGTCTCCGTTCAATATAATTTGATTCTGTTCATCTCCCATGTTCAAAACATGTCACCACAGTACACTTAAGCCATATTTAATGAACCCTTTTCCCCACAACTGCTTAAGCTCAGCTAAATGCATCAGATAATTCACAATCCAGTTGGTGCAGCTGTTAGTATAAGGGAAATCATACTAATTAGAAAAATCAAAATGCTTTGACACTGAAGTAATCATTTCACATTAACCATATATAGGAATAGTCTATCAAAAAGTGAGAATATAAACAATTATACTGGAAAGCACATTCACATTTGTGGGCAATTAAGTGGGGGATTTTTTGAGCAAACCACAGTACAAAAAGGTTCACAATAGGAGGAGCACTGATGAGACTTAAACCTTCCTCCTATGAGGACACCACAATGCCACAGCTTGAGTCACTTCAGTTCATTCTAATGATCAGTTCCTGCATGGGAATACACAGCAAATATAACATATGCTATTAAATAACCACCTCTGACTATTTGTATGCTTGTATGTATTCCAGTGGTGTTTAGCTAGGATCCCAAGTCATCTCAGACTTTAAATTTATTTGCTGGTACAATGGACCACAAAATGCAAACTGCAAATTGTACTCTGCATTCAGGTGAGGAGGCAAAGACAAGGTGTAATCAGGTGATTAGGGTATTTCATAGGTGTAACATAGATTAACATATAACAAGAATATGCACATATGGCACAGATGTATCACATATCTGAATCACATGTGTACAATGCATATGCACACATATAGAATGACAGATAAGAACCCAACCTGCATACATGAAAATACAAATATTAGCAGGAGGAAATCTGTTCAAATGACCTTGTGGAACAGCGATGTGTTCACACTTGCCTGCCTGCCTGGTTCTTACCGGTTGAGTGAATTCAGGGATAGCAGCACGGTAGGTGAGGGGGTTGCAGTCACGAGTGTTGTTCACTAAAACACAAGGCAGGAACATGGGGCCCAGGTCATCGCCATCCTCAACATCCACAGTCAAAGTCGTGGTAGCTGTTAGTCGGTTAGGGGGGTATGGAGCGCGGTCCTGGAAGACAAGCAAATGGCTAGAGATTGAGCACTTTTCTGGTTCAATAGATTGCATTTCTCTTTCACTAGATTACATAAAACAAACAAAGTTGTTTATTTATTTATTTATTTAATTATGTAATTATATATTAAGTATTTTTTTTATATTTTTGATGAGAAATTTAAGTTATCTAAATGCAAAAAGAAAAACTTGTACTGATAAGCTGTGTTTCAATTAAAAAAAAGTTTGTCTATTACAATTTAGATGTATTCTTATATTTTAAAAGCATTATGCTATATTAACCTAGACATCTGATCTGCTTAATATTTTGCTTCATAATAACTTTACACTTTAAATGAAACTGAACAGCACTTCTTAACATTCCTTAAAAATCTTTTCTTCTTTGAAAATACAATTCTATACAATCAAACATAAACAGCTCCGCAGCTACTCTTAAAGATTCCCCACTGTAGTACTGATGCCTCCTAGAGTGGTATCCAGAGAAGTGAGCAGCACAGCGCTTCAAAGATTTACGTTTTCTGTGTAATTGAACTCTTGACACAAGCAGTGCAGAGTTCTAGTAAATACCATGTCTTCTTCCTTTTCTTTACTCTGACATCCTTTTGCAAGAGAAAATGAAATCCCCCTGGAGGACCTCTTGCCGGCCCAAAGAGTTGAGTCTTTTGCTCTGTCATGCAGGAAATGTAGAGAACAGGCGAGAACTTGGCTGCTAAATGATTATCTGTCCTCTAGCACTTCATCTCACAGTTTAGAGTGTTATATCTGACCGATGCTTGTTAAGGAAAGCAGTTATGTAATGGGTGATTGGGAAAAGATACTATAATATGAATCATGATAAATGTTCCCATGTTGGCTGTTACCCAATAAGACTTTCGAACATGCATAGTGGGTGGTTCTCTAATTGATGTGATTGGCTAGCACCTGAGCTGGGCCTGAGCTGCCACTTGAAAAGTTAAACTTTTTGTAAGTCTTCACCATAAGCAACACAAGCAAATCAAAACAACAGATGCTCATATGAGTTTGGCATCAAACATATAGCATATAAATTTGGCATATGGCATATAACATCAAAGTATGTGACATTCAAAGTATGTGACAAGGAAGAGTGATGAAGCCAGAAACACTTACGTACAAGTGCAACAGTTATATCATAACTTAATGACATCATAAGGATTACTTATTCTTTTTTTATGTTGTCCTGTGAGAGTGCAAGGGAAAAGTCCTCCCTCAAGTAAAATCCATAATTAAATAAATTATAATCAAACTGGTTCTGGTATGCCAACCACATCAAAAAAAAAAAAAAGTCTCAATGAAACCCTGGAGGGTTCATTCCTCTTGACATTGACACAAATAGTAAATTTGTGTCTAGTGAACTCATCAAAGCAGCGAACTATTGGCTTCATCTTCAGTTCAATCTAATATAACTGAAAGATCCAAACATCTAGAGAAATAGGTTTAGTTGCAACAAGTTCTTTAACCTCAAGTACAATGCTGGGGCAAATAACCTTCTGTAAGTATATAACATCTATAAGTCATGGCCTATTTATGTGAATGATACCATTTGTTGGTCTCAAAAGTGGTTATGTGCAGACGAGTTCACTTACATTGGCTTGGACCAAAACCAGGTAACGTGTTCTCTCCTCATAGTTTAGCCTCTCTGCCAAAACAATGCTTCCTGAAAGGCTGTTGCCAACTGCTACTGTTCTGTTAGATTTCTGAAAGAGAAAGCCTTAAATTGTGATTACTGAAGAAATTTGCAGTGATATAGAGGATGTTCATCATGATGTGACTTATCCATATACCGGGTCATTAGGGTTGTAAAGGATGCTGTATTCTATATGTCCATTGGGCCCATCATCAATGTCTGTAGCACCATTATTTCCTGAGAAGCCAGTGAAAATTGTCGTTCCAGGTGGTGTGAGCTAGAGAAAAATATGTGAGGGAAAAAGAAAAGTCAACAACTCTAACAGCCCCCTGTGACTACAACATCAACTTACAGCAGAGAGAACATTCATATGGCTATTACTGCTGCCACTCTATACCATTAATATACAAAAAAACGGAAAAAAAGAAAAGGGAAAATGGTGCAGTCAGCAGCAGTCTGAAGGCTTACGTGCACCGCTGACAGACTAACAAAAAGTAAATATGAGAACCACTGCTGTTCCCCAGAGCCCTCAGCAAAGTCCGCAGAACCAGGCAGTGGGCAGGAGATCTTGTTCAGGGAGGTTGACAGCAATGTAGACTGACTCACTATACTGTTAGGGCAGTTGCACGTGGCTATGATAACACACTGTGACAGGAATTTTGAACACACAAAGTACACAAAGGGTGAACACTGAGGAACAGAAGTTGCGGTTGCTTAGAACTCAGCAGGAAGTTATCATCTAATCTCAAAAACATATGACTAGAAAGTCAGGAAATTTGATGCATTATCTTGAATCACTGCAGGTGCTGCAGGTACGTTTGAAATAAAAAAAAGGTTTTCCTGCCTGGCGCTCACTAGATGTATGTAAGCTGATACAATTATCCCAAATGCCGACCTCACCCTACTCTCAGGCCTGAGGGGAAAAATACTGTTTTCACACTGTATGCAATTGTTGTAAATATCAAAGTCTAAACATAAATAATAAATACATGCAGTAAATACTATGCAGTTAACAATAAACCATTAACTAATACCCACGTTGTGCATTCAGAGTAATTTCCAAACGCTATAACATCTTTAATATTCTGCACACAATGCCATAAGTTATAAATCCTACAGAACAACCAAGGGGGATTGCTCCCTTACCTCGTTTACTGCAACATAGTAGCGTGGCTGCTGAAAGCGAGGGGCGTTGTCATTCCTGTCCCTCACAACAATCCGTACCTCATGCAAAATGATAGTACCAACCAGTTCATTTGTGCACTGCACCTGAACCACAATGGTAGTGATGTAGTTGGGGGGCTGAAAGAGAGAAAAAAGACATGTTATATAAGAGTGTGGAAATTCTTGTAGAGTCCCAATTCCCATGTTTCTTACATAATGGAGTCATAATAAGCTATAGCTTATTCTATCTGACAGTTGTAAAGAGCAATATGCATACTTCATCAGCAATGGTGGAAAACTACATGATTCCACTATTAAATCTACTTGTTAGTTACAATGCCTGCATAGTACTGGTATTATAAAATCAGGGCGATTGTTTTCCTATATTAGGCTACCCTGGGCAGCCTGATATTTCTTTTTGAATATCCCATGTAGGAAATTATTAAAAAGCCTAATGAAAGAGCCATGAGCTGTGTGCCATGTACTGTTCACATGCACTATATTGGAAGGCAGCATCTTGTCCTATTGTCATCACTACTTGTCAGATCTCATCTGGATTTAGCAGCAAGGGTGAACTTTCCATATACTGTAATGCAGCTAACTAGCTCCCTCGATTCCCTCTTTTCTTTTCAGCTGCATAGTTTTGTCTCACACATCTTCTTCCATTGTCATTTATTCTGGACATATTTCTGAGATATTCCCATTAATAGCTCCACATCCATATCCCTATCTTTAGTCTGTATAATCTGACCACATGCATTAAAACAGCTCTTTCACTACAACAGCAGCACCATGTGCTAATCTCCCTGCACCCCACATCTTAGATCCCATACTGCACCATTTAGACAGATGTGTCTGCACTGTGGATCTGTATATATTATGTACACACACAGACATGCAGACTGGTTTTATTTATTCAGTCACTATATTTAGAGCTAGGGGTGAATTAGCATGCTATAGTGACACAAGTTGCCATCAACTCTGTTGCTACATCACATCTTGCATCATTCTAAATTCATATTTGATGGAATGGACAATGGTACAGATTGAACTATGAGTGCAATTTTAAACTCTTTTAAAAATTACAGTTAATTATTTTACTGTATTGACAATGTTGATGCAATTAAAGCAAGAGCTCATCTGAAACAAATTCTACCATCCTCAGTCCTGTACTCACATCTCTGTCCAGAACACGCCCAGTGCTGTTGAGGTAGAGTCTCTGTCGTGCTGGTTCCAGTATTACCCAATAGTCATAATTATCCAGCAATGTCAGTGAGATGGTTCTGCCTGGGTCTTGGGCACGGCCATTTATCTGCATGTTTTCCACTAAAACTGTACCTGTAAATAAAGAGCAGTTTCTATTTAAGCAATGGCTCTGATGTAAAAGGACATTCACCTTAAATATTATATTATTATCTTAATCAGTAAACTTGTTGGTTGAAGAGAAATTTAATTAAATGGCTTTTTAAAAGAACCTATTCTACATATTGGCCCAACTTTAAAAATATTCAAAAGCAAATGAGGGTCATAAAACTTTAAAAAAAACATCATTAGCCAGCCAACAGCCAATATCAAGTAGCAGTCTGTAAATATTTTTCTATGTGTCATGTGCTTAATATTGGGTATCCTTTTTTTTTAATAACTTTGGAGAGAAAAACATGAACATGATTTTTAAAATTTACTCCTATATGATCATTCAAAGTCTGCCTTAGATCTCTGTAGACTATTCCACATATTATGTAGGCAAATCTCTAAAATTGATAATTATCATCCCTGGGAGCACCATCACCTTCTGGTTTATATTTTACAGCTTTTAATCAGTGAGTAATTAAACTTTGCTACAGCCTCTGGGACAACTCCTGTAGAGCAAGCTAAATCTGAGGATTGCTTGACTCCTAAGTGGCCAAATTAGATTTATGGAAAAAAAAACTGGGAGATACTAAAACAGGAGCAAGCAGCTAACCCTACTTCCTACTGCTCCCAAAACCTCCTAACAACACCAAGCCTTGTGTTGTCTTATCTAGTGCTACATGAACCCATAAAAGATTGCATACATAATAGCAAATATGAAAGGATGACACTTACTAACAAAGAATATGAGATAACAATCCTCTTTTTTAAAGAAAACTTTATTCCGCTTATTGGCTGGCCAGAAGGTTAAACTGGCTGCATTCACTTTCACTTCTTTGTGGCAGACATCATCCAGGTAGACAGCCATCAAATTTAGCAGAAAATATGAGTCAATGCTCTACTTGAAAATGCTGTATAACGAGTTCCTGCTATGACTTATTCTAGTTTTAGCCACATTAATATTAACACCCAGACAATCTCTGTCTTTTAAAATCCATGTATTGTGCCCATTTATGGATGTCCTGACTACATTTGGGATTCAAAAATGGACTTTATTCAATTTTTTTGACTAAAGTTAAATGCATATATATGTTTTAAACCAACATTTTGATGTGTTGTTACTTTAAAATTACAACAATACACACAAAATGCTGCTATACTCTCATTGTTATGGCTAGCTCTCTAATACTAAACTGTCTGCTTTGTGGCTGTGTGGATCACTCAGTTTTAGCACTTTATGGTCAGAGCTGCAGTGGAGCACAGTGGCTTGTTTTTGACAGCTGTTTCAATTAAACATAGGATTTCTTTTTTAAAGAAATCCATGTCATGAATCATTTTTAAGATTTGTCTCAACCAGTGCCAGTTGTGGGGTAATTGTGAGGAAATGTATCTTTTCTGTTTGTGATTGAATATGTAATTGATTGATCTGAATAGTACTGACAGGACATTCAATTTGTCTTTACAAATGCACTACAATACAACATTAATTTATGTAAGTATAGCTCAACTTA
Source organism: Ptychochromis oligacanthus (assembly GCA_015103295.1). Taxonomy (NCBI): domain Eukaryota; kingdom Metazoa; phylum Chordata; class Actinopteri; order Cichliformes; family Cichlidae; genus Ptychochromis; species Ptychochromis oligacanthus. The sequence continues at coordinate 21,879 of VVAS01059635.1, forward strand.
TGACCACTATACCTTTCATCTGACAATGTGTTCATGTGTTTTGATTTGCTCACATTCCCTACCTTAATCCAACTCCTTTCTATTGAACACATTTTACATGTACTTAACACTATGCATAAAGTCTTCCAGTGATTTTGAAATGCACTGTTTTCTCCAAAAAGTGACTTTAGTTTCAAGTTAGTAAACTTAACTGTACACAGAAATTCTGCAGAGACTAAAAGCCCTTGACATGCCTTGCTAATCTACCAGCTGTAAAACTTAAGAGGGTGGTGGTATTTTAATGGGCTTTTTAATTGGTGCCCCAAACATCTTGTACTTTATCATTTCATAAAACAGGTTTAGTCATTTAGTCATTAGTCACTCAGACTCTAAGATACTCAAGAAGGAACACAGATGGAGTTATGATGGAAGCTTTTGCATTATAATTATAATACCCGCTGCTGCATTTCCATGCTCATATTAATAACTGTGCTCCTCATTTATAGTAGTCAAGGTTTGATGCATCCGTGTGTTGTGATCACAAGGACCAAAAATTATGTGTCTCCGTTAGGCCAAACTCTGTCTGAAAAATGGTTCTTCTAAGAATTTAATTTAAAAGTCAAAAGAGCCCCCTGTTGCTGGTTCATTAATCTAAAACACAGCTTTTCATAATATCTGCCTCAGTAACTTGAGTGGTGAGCAACATCTTTTTGAAACTCTCAGGTTGTAAATTACGCAGCTGATAATATTACAAAGGAGGACGCTGAGAGTCTTCTTTCTTTCTCAAGTTAATTGAACTTCAGCTTTTCTGCTGTGACAGGCAAAACTCCTATTGTTTTGAGCACACCCTCTCTCAGTCTCTGTCACACAGCAAAGGTGTTGTCCTCATCAGTCGAGAAGATGCCAGAGTCTGTCAGACCTATGCAGACATAGCCAAAGCTCCATGTGTTATATACTGTACGTACTAAATAAATAAATGAAGTCTCTTTAGTAGCCTGTGACTCCGTCAGTGTCATCTCCGGGTAGAAGCTTCTCTGATCTGGGCTTCACAGCAGACTAACTCCACAGAGACAACACAGAGGGGTCACTTTTATCCCAAATATCAATAATGCTGGCATCCAAAGATGATGGCAGCAGATAAGTGTGGAGGCTCATTTCTGATAGGGTTCCAAGGTTGGTATGAAAAAAGAAAAAAATCTAGTTTCATCGGTAGTTGCACTCATTGGTATTAGGATGGAGTCCTGTTTTATATATATATATATATATATATATATATA